>WAAF01009561.1:1103377-1277472 GCA_013400475.1 Tricholaema leucomelas | reverse complement strand
GGTGGCTTGGCTTTGCTTGCTTTCATCCACAGGTGGCAGCACGTCCCCATGTGATCCGAAAATGATTTATTTCTGTTGTGTTCCTGCTGGGGTTGGGTTTGCTTTTCAGGCAGCTGCTTTGTTCTCAGAGAGAGCAGGAGTACTTTTCTCTGGTGAATTTTGTGATCCGCCGCAGCTCTGAGAACGTCCCTGAGCGAGTTTCATTTACTCGGTGCAGCTGGAACAGGTTCTTTTTCCAACTGTACTATCCTGTGATGAAGAAAAGCCATCCTTCTGCTTTACAACTCTTCCCAAAGCACCAGCAGCAAGTCTCTCAGGAGTCATTGGCAGAATTGCCTGCCTGCAGGATGAGTTATGACACGTTCCTGCCTTAGCGATGCTGTTTCAGCTCATTATCTCCACCAACGTTAAAACAAAGTTTTTTAGAAGGCTGCAAAATAAGCCTTGAAGTGTTGTCAGACTCTTTGATCTAGCAGCTGATGACAGTTCAAAATATGTTTCTAGTTCAATGTTTATCCTTGAGAGAAGGGTTCTGCACTCCTCAGTGCATGACTCTGCCGGGTGACACTCTCCAGTTTCAAACATATGTTGCCTGGGATTAATATTCTTTAAAAGTTAGAGGATCATCCCTTTACCGTTGCTGTCTGAGCTCCACCAGTAGAGGAGGAAGAGGAGCTGCTGGGGCAATTTGGAGCTCAAATAGTAGCAAGAACTGCTCTCTGGCAGTGCCTAGCTCTACCCATGCTGACTGGACAAAGCTTTTCTTTCTCCCCTTTTAAAAACAACCCCTCCGTGTACTGCGGCAGCAGTGCAGCACCTATATATCATCAGCTGAAGGGTACTGGAGAAGGGGTTTTGCAGTAAGGAACAGCTTTTGTTCTTCCTTTTATGTGATTAGCCAAGGAGGGTTCAGATTGCATGTGTTCCTTCTTGACTTCCTGCCTAATTAATCTCCTGTCAGTGGTGTGTAGCTGAAAGCGTCTCTAAAAGCCGGGGTAGATTTCAGGTGCCGCAGCCAAGGCCAGCGCTGCCCTTTCTGTGCTGGGGCTCTCAGCACTTTGCATGAGAACCAAGCTTTCACCCCGTGCTGGCTGAGTGCTGAGAGGCCACTCTGGTTGCTTCACTCTCAAGAGATGCTTTCGTTCCCATCTGAATGCAATGTGGGGAAGCATTTCTAATGCCTGAAAGTTGGGCAGCTTCGTTATGCAGGGCTTTGATTTTCTGCTTTCGAGGAGGCTCGAAAGAATGGGCAAAGCCTCTTCAGCTTAACAGTATGAAAATGGCTTGGGATCACTGATGACCTGCGGCTCTGGCTTGAAAATCCAAGCTGGTACAGGAGCAACACAGACAGCTTTTGTTTCTGGTGTAAATCCAGTGCTGTATTCCCTGGGGACTGTTAGGAAGGACAGAGACTTGCTGGGCAGGGTACACCAAAGGGCTGCAGAGATGCTCATGGGACTGCAACATCTCTGATGAGGAAAGGCTGAGAGAATTGAGGCTTTTCAGTCTGAAGCAGAGCAGCCTGAGAGGGGCTCTCGTCAATGTTGATCAATAATTCCAGAGTGGATGGCAGGAGAATGGGACCAGATGTTTTTTGTGATGCCCAGTGACAGGACAAGGGATAGCAGGCACAAACTTGGACGTAACAAGTTCCATATAGGAGGAACTTGTTTAATGAAAGAGTGATTGAGCCCTAGAACAGGCTGCCTAGAGAGATGGTAGAGTCTCTATCTCTGGAGACATTCCAAACCCACCTGGATGTTGTTCCTGTATGACTTCCTCTAGGTGATCCTGCTTTGGCAGGGGGTTGGACCTGATGATCTCCAGAGGTCCCTTCCTACCATTCTGCGATTCTGTGACTCCATCTTTCCATCACTCCATTGTTTCTTCCCCTCTGCCTTTCTGCTGTTGTCTGTTGTTGTCCTGTGCTGAGATTTTGTCTCAGCTTAGTGGAGGTTTTTAAGCTGTTTTTAATCTCTGGCAGATTTTATTACCACCATGATAATGGCAGTTTATCTCCAGAAGCCATCTCAACTGTTTTCTGCAAGAGCAGGTGAGGCAGTCAGAAGTGCAGGATGGGCTGTGCTGAAGTCACCATGCAGCCATTTACCCATGACTTTGTTCCCCAGTGTCAGTGCAAGTGGGGTTTGTGTGTGAGGCACTTTGTGGTACCTTAAATTTGAGGTAACTCTGTCTCCTTACCCCTTGGGTATTTCAGAGAGTGAAGGTGGTTCCAAAATCTTTCTTCTGCTGTGTGTTGGTTACTTCTGGTCAAAGCTCACTGTTGAGGCTTCACATTCATAGAATGGTTTCATTTGGAAGGGACCTTAAAAGATTATCCAGTTCCAACCCCCCTGCCATGGGCAGAGACACCTCCCACTCACACAGGTTGCTCAAGGCCTCATCCAACCTGGCCTTGAACACCTTCAGGGAGGGGACATCCACAGCCGCCCTGGGCAACCTGTGCCAGTGTTTCCCCACCCTCACTGTCAGTAATTTCTTCCTAATCTCCAGGCTCAGTCTCCCCTCCTCAAGCTTCAATTGCCTCTCAACCTATCACTACAAACCCTTGTAAAATGTCCCTTCCTGGCTTTCTTGTAGGCCCCCTTCAGGTACTGGAAGGCTTCTTTTCTTCTCCAGGCTGAACAGCCCCAGCTCTCTCAGGCTGTCTCCACAGCAGATGTTTTCCAGCCCTCTGATCATCTTTGTGGCCTCCTCTGGAACCTTTCCAGCAACTCCATGTCCCTGTTATGCTGGGGGCACCAGAGCTGGAGGCAGTGCTGCAGGTGTGGTCTCAGCAGAGCAGAGGGGCAGAATCCCCTCCCTGTACTGCTGCCATCCCTGCTTTGGATGGAGCTGGCAGCGACCATTGCTGGCTCATGGGGAGTTTGTCACCAACTGACACCCTCAAGCCCTTCTCCTCCAGGCTGCTCTCCAGCCTCTTCTTGTCCAGCCTGGATTTGTGCTTGGAATTGCTCTGACCCAGGTGTAGGACCTTGCAGTTGGCCTTGTTGAACTTCATGAGGCTGGCTTGGGCCCACCTCTCCTGCCTATCCAGGTCATTCTGGATGGTTCCCTTCGCTCCAGCATGTCAGCAGCACCACACAGCTTGGTGTCATCTGCAAAGTTGCTGAGGGGGCCTCGATCCCACTGCCCGTGTCACTGACAAACATCTGAACTGGCCTCTCAGTATACTTGTGATCTCACTCCCTGCTCTCATTCCTTGAGAGGCCAGAAGTTAATTATCTGGAGGAGCGAGGAAGCAGCCTGTGAGTAGCTTATGAGTTAAAATGTTTCAGTGATCAAACTGCAAGTTGGAGCACAGGGGATTTGTTCACAGCCCAGGCAAGACAACGAGCACATACCTTAGGTACCAGTGTCACAACTGCCTACCTCTTCTGAGGAAGATCTACACTGGCAGCTTGACTTCAGAGCTCTGCTGAAAATCACTCCTTGGAGGTTCACAGTATCTGCATTGCTTTGGCCAGAAACTCTTTGGAAATCTCTTCCCAGGGGATTTTTTTTGTGCTCTATCTTATTGCGGGAGCCTAAAAGGTAGGAGAAGTTGGCAGCTTGCCTGAAAGCAGCCAGCTGCAGTCAGGTGAAGTCACTGCCTTTACTGTTGGGCACTTGTTTTCCTTCCATGGCTTTTCTATGCTGCTTCTGGCTGATCTATCAAATAGTTTAGTGTCTGTGTCAGGAGAGTCTCTCACCTTTGCAGTGCTTCGATGGTGTGAAGATCACCTAGGGGTTGACAGGACACGGAGAAGGAGAATCTGCAGTCAGAATGGTTACCTGTGCTGCAGGAATGCCTGCATATGAGCCTCTTCTTCATGCCTGGCTGAAGCAGGCCAGCATGTGGTGAGCTTTCTGCTCCAACAAGCCCCTTTCTGCTCATCACACCAGTTCCCAGCTCTCTGTGCCCAGTCCACAGAGAGAAGAAAGATGTACAAAATGGATCCAGTGTATCGAAACCATCTCTAGCAACTGCCTGCTGTCACTGCTGTCTGCTCCGCTGACGCATCAGCTCATCACAACATTTTGCTTTCTGTCTTCTGCTCTCCCCAGAGACAGGCCAGCCTGCTGCAGCCTCCTGCCTGGCCAACCATAAGTGTGGACACTGCTGCAGAGGTGGTGGAGCACAGTAATTGGGTCACTGCTTGCCATTTCCTCCTCCTCAGCCCCTCTCGTGAACCACTGCTTTTAACAAGTGGTGACCCCTTTTGCTTGGAGCCATGCAGCAAAAGCCAGAGTGACAGCATTTCAGCTTCTTCTCAAAGGAGATGGAGAAATTCCTTTCAATCTTGGGTCAGAGGGGTGAATGTTGAGGTGCAGAAATGCCACAGCTAGAAGCAGGGAAGGTGGTTTCTTGGGAGCTGTGTTTATTGCCAGCTTTTCCTGTCGCTTCTCCTATTTCAGAGAGGATGTTGCAATAATTCAGCCTATTCCCAAGTTCTAAACTTTCACCAGCTGAGAGGAGCAGAGTCCTTGGAGACTTCTGAATAAGTCTGACAGGTAATGTGGCAATGGTTCAGTGCCAGCCAGACAGCTGCTTGCTGCTTGCTGCCTTCAGTGCTTGCTCTTAGCTCAGTGTCTGGTGTTACACTGAGTGGGTTTTGTGATGAGATGATAGATGAACCTCTCCTTTTCCCTTCAGACAGCACCCTCAGTGCAAGCAGCTTCTATGTACAGCCCTCTGGGTGCTTCTCCACCTTTTTCCTGTGCTTTTAGTTGTGAACCAAGCCTTCAACATTAGAGTATTTCCATGAGAGGAGACTCTGGGTGTGACTCTTCTCCCCTTCCCTAGGCATTGAGGTGTTTTAATGCCCTACACAGAGCTTCAGCGTGGAATTAAAGTTCTTTTGCAGTAACCATATCATAGAATGAACCAAGTTGGAAGAGACCTCCAAGATCATCTAGTCCAACCTAGCACCCAGCCCTATTCAGTCAGCTAGACCATGGCACAAAGTGCCTCATCCAGGCTTTTCTTGAACACCTCCAGGGACAGTGACTCCACCACCTCCCTGGGCAGCCCATTCCAAACAAAGATTTTAGTCTGGAGAAGAGAAGACTGAGATAAGATCTTACTAAAAAAATGTTCATAACTATTTGAAGGATGGGTGCCAAGAAGAAGGGGCCAGGCTCTTTTTAGTGGTGTCCTGTGATAGGACGAGGGGCAGTGGACACAAACTGCAACCTAGGAAGTTTCACCTCAACAGGAGGAAAAACATCTGTGCTGTGAGGGTGCTGGAGCCCTGGAGCAGGCTGCCCAAAGAGGCTGTGGAGTCTCCTTCTCTGGAGACGTACAAGAGCCATCTGGATGTGTTCCTGTGTGACCTGTCCTAGGTGACCCTGCTTTGTCAGTGGGGTTGGACTCGATGATCTCTGGAGGTCCCTCCCACCATTCCATGATTCAATTGGTAGTGCTGAAAGCAGCCTTTAACAGGAGTTGCAGAACAACTGTGCAGTGAGTCTGCTGGGGCCAGTTAGCAGATTAAATTATCTCTATATAAAGCCCACTTTAGCTTTGTGGTTTTGATTCTCAGTGACTGTTCCATTCCTGTTTTTTGGCCAAGTTTAAAAGGTGAAGTGAAGCTGTAATGATGGTATAACCACTGGGGTTAGACATTAACTGTGACCTGCCTTCCTCTGCACACTAAGCCTTGAAGAGCTGACCATTTCTTTTCTGGTGTTTAATTTTTCACTTCTGTTCCCCAAAAGAATGTAGAGCAGTTTAACCTTAAGTACCTACCCTCAGCCTGGGTGCTGGGTTGTGGTTTTTTTTGCACTGGGCCATATTNAGTAATGTCAGGACCAGGGGTAATGGGTTTAAACTGGAAGAGGGGAGATTTAGACTGGATGTTAGGAGGAAGTTCTTTACAGTGAGGGTGGTAAGGCACTGGAACAGGTTGCCCAGGGAGGTTGTGGATGCTTCCTCCCTGGAGGTGTTTAAAGCCAGGCTGGATGAGGCCTTGAGCAGCCTGCTCTAGTGGGAGTTGTCCCTGCCTATGGCAGGGGGTTGGAGCTGGCTGATCCTTGAGGTCCCTTCCAACCTAAACCATTCTACGATTCTGTGATATTTGCCCATATATCCTGAGCTCTAAGAAGGGAACATCAGGTGTGTTCGTAGCAGAAAGTGATAAATAAAAGTGCGCTGGCATAGGATGGTTTGAGTTGGAAGAGACCTTAGAGATCATCCAGTTCCAACCCTCCTGCCATGGGCAGGGACATCTTCCACTAGACCAGGTTGATCAAGGCCTCATTCAGCCTGATATTAAACACTTCCAGGGATGTCTGCAACTACTGAAGGGAGGCTGTAGCCAGGTGGGGTTGGTCTCTTTTCCCAGGCAACCAGCAACAGAACAAGGGGACACAGTCTAAAGTTGTGTCAGGGGAGGTCTAGGCTGGATGTGAGGAGGAAGTTCTTCACAGAGAGAGTGATTGGCATTGGAATGGGCTGCCCAGGGAGGTGGTGGAGTCGCCATGTCTGGAGGTGTTCAAGAAAAGCCTGGATGAGGCATTTAGTGCCATGGTCTAGATGGCTGGATAGGGCTGGGTGCTAGGTTGGCCTGGATGATCTTGGAGGTCTCTTCCAACCTGGTTGATGCTATGAGGCATCCACAAGTCCTCTGAGCAGCCCTTTCCAGTCTCTCACTGCCCTCATAGTAAAGAATTTCTTCTAATGTCCAATCTAAACCTACCTACCCTTCTGTAGTTTAAAACCATTCCCCCCTCACCCACAGACTATTACAAATAGCCCCCTTTCTGATACTGGGAGGCTGCTCTTAGTTCTTCCTGGAGCCTTCTCTTCTTCAGGCTGAACATCCTTAACTCACTCAGACTGTCCCCACGGGAGAGGTGGTGTAAAAGTCAGTTAAGACTCTCACTATCACCTCGTGTGCACCTGCCTATTGTGCCTCTTGGAGGACTGGCCTGCATCCCTTCAGCTCCCAGAGCAGCCACCCATGCAGGCACAACACAGCCTTCAGGCATTTCTAACAGGATCTGTTTCACAGGGAGTCCTGGTGGGTGGAAGGATGGCCATGAGCCAGCACTGTGCTCTCGTGGCCAGGAAGGGACAATGCCATTCTGGGGTGTATTAGAAGGGCTGTGATTAGTAGGTCAAGGGAGGTTCTCCTTCCCATCTACTCTGCCCTGTTGAGGCCTCATTTGGAGTATAGTGTCCAGTTCTGGGCCCCCCAGCTCAAGAAGGACAGGGAGATGCTTGAGAGAGTCCAGCACAGAGTCACAAAAATGATTAAGGAAGTTGAACATCTTTCTTATGAGGAGAGCCTGAGGGAGTTGGGGCTGTGTAGCTTGGAGAGGAGGACCTCATTAATGGTTGTAAATATGTTAGGGGCGAGTGCCAGGAGGCTGGAGCCAGCCTCTTCTCGGCGATGCCCAGTGACAGGACAGGGGGCAGTGGATGGAAGCTGAGGCATAGGAGGTTCCATGTCAACCTGAGGAAGAATTTTTTCGCTATGAGGGTGACAGAGCAGTGGAACAGGCTGCCCAGGGAGGTTATGGAGCCTCCCTCTCTGGAGATATTCAAGAACTATCTGGATGCATTCCAGTGTGATCTGCTCTAGGTGATCCTGCTCTGGCAGGGGCACTGGACCAGATGATCTTCTGAGGTCCCTTCTAGCGCCTTATATTCTGTGATTCTATGATAGTCATGCACTGATGTGCATCTTGGTCACTTCATCTGTGAGCTGCAAAAACACAGGATTTGAAATGCAATTGAGTCATCTTGCCAAACACTACCAGGTCTTGGTGTTGAGGGGAGGGCATGAGTAGGAAAGAAACTACTTGAATAGAAGCATTAAGTTTGGAAGATCATTAAGTCCCAGTCTTCTACCCAACAAATCCATTACTGATAGACCATGTCCCAAAGTGCCACATCTAGTTGTTTTTTGAACATCTGCAGAGACAGTGACTCCACCACCTCCCTGGGCAGCCTCTTCCAATGCCTGACCACTCCTTCAGGAGAGAAATTATTCCTAATATCCAAACTGATGCAGCTTGAGGCCAGTACCTCTCATCCTGTCATTAGTTACCTGGGAGAAGAGGCCAACAGTGGCCTCACTCCAGCCTCCTTTCAAGTAGCTGTAAAGAGCATGTTCTGCCCAGTCTGGAGGATGTGATAGGACCCTTGTGCAGGCTTCTGCTGTTAAGACTTAATCTGAGTGCTCATCTCTACCAAATCTCTCTCACATGTTCAGCTTTGATCATAGCATAACCTTCTCCACCTGCTGCAGCAGTGTTAGGTGAGGGCTGATCTGATGTAGCTGTGAAGCTGTGCTGAAAGCCTGGAATCCCACTCCAAATGGATGAGCAGATAGATGGTGTCTTGACTGCAACAGTTAGCTGCAGAGTGCAGTCTCAGTGATCCTGGTATGAGAAACAAGCTGAGCACTCTTTCCAGCTAACCAGAAGCGGTGTTCTGGCAGGACTTTCTTCCCTTCCTTACCAAAAAGGAACGCAGTTGTTCTTCGCCAACCAAATCCCTTCCTTTGGTTTCCTGGAAAGCTTGAACAGCTCTTTTCTGTTATCAGTGGGAGGAAAAGCAAGACCAGAGCCTTAAAACACATAGTTTCATTGGAAAAAGAAGATGCCTTAGGAAGGGCATTGATCCAAGCGCAGGGAGCAGCCTTTTGTCCAGCGCCCTTTTGTTGGGTCAGCAGCGGACGCGGAGCGTTTCATCGCCCGCTGCGACAGGACAGCTTCTGAAGCACGCAGGAGTTGTGGTTGTTTTGACAACTGTAGACTAAATTTATCTGGAAATAAAGGGGGGAAATTTTGCCTCGCGTTGCTATGTGTGCCTTGTGTTTTATTTATAGTTTGTTAGCCAAACCTGCTGACAGGATAGATCTTAACTTGCTGCCTGGGGAATGAAGGGAGGTAGGATTGTACCAGCCACTGCCTGGAGAAGGCATTCCAGAGGCTCTGGGAAACTTTACATGAGGCAGAAAGTGTGCAGGCAGATGGCAGCTGCTCTAATTAAGACTTACTGTCTCTGGCTGCTGCTTTTTTTTTCCCCTGCTGCTGTGGCTTTTAAGGTATCTCTCTGCTTTTTAACACCAGAGGAATTTGAGTAATTTATTATCTATGCAGCACTCTGTGTGTTATGTTACACTGATAACCCAGCTTAAACCCACCAGAGTAAATGCCTTCTTGGATCTTCAGTGAGCTGGACTAGGAGATGTGGCACTTTGGCCACAGCAACCCCAGGCAGCACTACAGGCTGGGGACAGAGTGGCTGGAGAGCAGCCAGGAAGAAAGGGACCTGGGGGTACTGGTAGAGAGTAGCTGAAGATGAGCCAGCAGTGTGCCCAGGGGGCCAGGAGAGCCAATGGCATCCTGGCCTGTGTCACGAGCAGTGTGGCCAGCAGGACAAGGGAGGTTATTCTGCCCCTGTACTCAGCACTGGTCAGGCCACACCTTGAGTGCTGTGTCCAGTTCTGGGGTCCGTAATTCAAGAGAGATGTTGAGATACTGGAACATGTCCAGAGAGGGGCAGCAAAGCTGGGGAGGGGCCTGGGACACAGCCCTGTGAGGAGAGGCTGAGGGAGCTGGGGGTGTGCAGCCCGCAGAAGAGGAGGCTCAGGGCAGACCTCATTGCTGTCTACAGCTACCTGAAGGGAGGCTGTAGCCAGGTGGGGTTGGTCTCTTCTGCCAGGCAACCAGCAACAGAAGAAGGGGACAGAGTCTCAAGTTGTGCCAGGGGAGGTCTAGACTGGATGTTAGGAGGAAGTTGTTGGCAGAGAGAGTGATTGGCATTGGAATGGGCTACCCAGGGAGGTGGTGGAGTCGCCATTCCTGGAGGTGTTGAAGACTGGCTGAGGCACCATGGTCTAGTTGATTGGACAGGACTGGGTGCTAGGTTGGCCTGGATAATCTTGGAGGTCTCTTCCAACCTGGTTGATTCTATGATTCTATGAAACAGGTTTTGGGCTTTTAGGCTTTTTGCCCTTAGCTTCCAGCTTCAGCTTTGTCTGTTGTGTCGCTGTTTTGTCGGTCACTAATAAATATATACAGTGGCAGCAGCTGAAGATGTGGCAATGAAGTTGGCATTTATGGTTCATTACTATTACCCTTTGCCATAACCCTTTGACCTGAGGCTTGTAAAACACAGTGACAGTCTGCACTGCTCGAGAGGTGCCAGGCCTAAAGCGAGGCTCTGTAGGAAACTGGCAGATGGCATTTTTGTTCTGCTATGGGGGGACCTCACCTGGAGTACTGTGCCCAGCTCTGGAGCCCTCAGCACAGGAAAGGCATGGACCTGATGGAACAGGCCCACAGAAATGATCAGAGGGCTGAGGGAGCTGAGGTTGTTCAGCGTGGAAAAGAGAAGGCTCCAGGCAGACCTCAGAGCAGCCTGCTAGTACCTGAAGGGGGCTACAAGAAGGCTGCAGAGGGACTGTTTGCAAAGGCCTGCAGGGACAGGATGAGGGCAGTGGTTTGAACTGAGAGAAGAGCAGATTGAGAATGGATGTAAGGAACAAGTTCTACACCATGAGGGTGCTGGAATAGTGAAACAGGTTGCCAAGCAGGTAGTTGAGGCTGCATTCCTGAAGGTATTTAAGGTCAGGCTGGACAAGGCTGTGAGCAACCTACTCTAGTGAAGGCTGTCCCTGCTGACTGCAGGGGGTTAAACTGGATGACCTTTGGAGGTCGTTTCCAACCCAAACCATTCCTTTGATTCTGCGTTAGTTGGTGCAGGTAGCACAGCTGAGAATCACCTCACCACCTTCCTTTAAGTTTCTGGGGGCATTTTATTGTTGTCATTCTCTTGGGTTTGGTTTTTTGGAAGCCCATCCATCACTTGGAGTGGGTGAAGGCTGTGCCAGTTGGCTGCCTGCTGACGCTGGTCAGAATACTTCATCTTTTGAAATCAAATCTGTTTCTTTCCCTTTGTGCTGGGGCCTTGCCCAGGGTTTGTTGATTTGAGATCTAAAATGAGCATTTGTTTGGTCACTGCAGAATTTCAGAAGCTGTGGAGGAGCATTCCTGTGGATTCTATGGATGAGGAGAAAATTGAGGAGTATCTGAAACGACAGGGGATTTCTTCCATGCAAGAAACTGGACCAAAGAAAATAGTAAGAGATGAAAATTGCTGATCCTCCTAGGAGAGTTCTCCCTTTCTGACCCCCACGGTGTTAATTCCAAAGCATGTTGCTGAGCCTATGCACAGCTGCTTTCTGCAGCTCAGGGAAGTGCAACCACTTTGAAGAAGCTGCAGAAACCAGTGCTGGAGCCAGCAGTCAGTGTGTTTATAACTTGTTTGAGCCAGAGTAAGCCAAGCAAGCATCAAGAGGAGGGCAAATGCCAGAAATCCCTGAGAGCTCCAAAGTGGAAGCTGCTGTTTGAAGCTCTAGGACACATCAGAAATAGAAGGATCATTCCTTTTATTGGGAGAAGGGTGGGGTTTAAAAAGCAGAGTTTGTAACTTTCCCTTTTCTGTTAAATAGCTTTGAAAGCCTGATGGGAACTCTGGAAGGTGCCTCCCACCACGCCCACACTGTTCTCCAGACTGGGTGCAACCTGCTTGTGTTTTACAGGGAGGCCACAATGGCTGTGAGCTCTCCAACAGTGCTTTCTTCCTGGCTCCAAGCAAATCTTTTTACGTTGATTTGTCTTTCCTCTTCTGCACTTGGCTTCAGATCGTCCTTTCAGAAAGCCTTGGCTTCAAATTGGCCTTTCAGAGAGCTGTTCCATGCAGGACTTGTTTCTGGTTTCTTCTAGTCCCAGTGCTAAAGGCTTTAATTCCTGTCCTCATAGAATCACAGAAAGGTGTGGGTTGGAAGGCACCTTAAAGATCATCTAGTTCCAAACCCCTGCCATGGGCAGAGACACCTTCCACTAGCTCAGGTGGCTCAAAGCCTCCTCCAGCCTGGCCTTGAACACCTTCAGAGAGGGAATATCCATAACCTCCCAGGACAACCTGTTCCAGTGTAGATTCTCCTCTTGAATCCCTTATCTGCTAGATGTGTCTTTGAGCACCCTGTAGATAGGATTATGGGGCATGTACCTGCGTCTGTAGCTGCATGACAGTGTTTGGAAGCTTCACTTACAAACACCAGCTGAACTATGGGATGCAGAGACTCTGCTCTGCCACCAGAGTCAAATCCTGGACTGGATTTATGAGAACAGTTAGAGTTTGGAATCATCTGCCAAGGGAAGCAGTGGATTCCCCTACATGGGACTGTTTTAAGACCCAGCTCAACGGAGTGCAAGGCTAGCTCATTTCAACCCCTCCATCACCTAGAAAGGTGGGATCAGGTGATCCTTGGGGTCTCTTCCAACCTGGCATTCTGTGACTCTGGATTTGAGATGAATGCTGTTGTTCCTTGCAAAAACAAGCAAGCACCTTCCCCTCCTGCCCAGCCCTGGTTGAAGCAGGGCTCTCCTTGGCCAAAGCGGCGAGTCGCTCAGCGTCACACCACGGGTCAGGTGTCACAGCTGGAGGGGGGCAGATCTTTTGACTACAGTTTTCTTTCTTCTTGTAGGCTCCTATTCAGAGGAGGAAGAAACCAGCTTCTCAGAAGAAACGCCGGTTTAAGACTCACAACGACCACTTGGCTGGAGTATTAAAAGATTACTCTGATGTCGTTCCTGGCAAGCAGTGACCAGCTGAATCCTGGAGCAAATGTGGGTTTTATTCAGGCTTTTTGCCACCCAGGCTCAGTGTCTGCTTGCAGAAAGACTGACTGTACATAGTTATGTGATGTGTTTCCCCCATCCCAGCAGCACCAGGTCGGTGTAAGAGCGAGTTTGAACTCCTACATGTAGAGTTTAATGTAATTGGCTGATGGGAAATGTGTCTTTAAGAGGTTCTGGCTACTCAGCCTCTTGGCATCGAATGCTAAATGGTGCTGAGCATGTAAGGCAGGAGCTCCTGTGCAGTGCTTCGCTCTGCTGAGTGGGTATTCACCTGGAATTACTTACAAGGGGCTTCCTAGCAGAATTCTGCAGATTCATTTGCCCTGCTTCAGGAAAACCTTTTCCTCAAATTACTGTGGGCAAGTTTCTTTTAACAGGCAAACACACCCACTGTTTTCTCCATGCCTTGGGACTGGGCTCTACTGCACAGCAGTGATATCTGAGGCTCAAACTCAGAGACAAAGTCCCTCTCCTGAACTCCCAGCAGGCTGCCTTGTGGCAATGCAGCTGGAGCTGCCTAAAGCTCCTCAGAACCTGCCCTCGGCGATCTCTCGTCGCTGTTGGGTTGCACAGTTCTCTGTGGGCAGGAGGGAAATAAAATGGCAATGTAATGCTGAAGCATTTTTTTATTATTATTATTTGGAAAGTAATAAACTTAGAATCATTAGGTTGGAAAAGACCTTTAATATCGTTGAGTCCAGTCATAACCCAACCACCGTGACCACTAAACTATATCCTGAAGCATCACATCTACACACTTCTTGAACACCTCCAGGAATGGGGACTCCACCACCTCCCTGGGCAGCCTGTTCCAAGCCTGACCACTCTTGCAGCAAAGAAATAGTTCCTAATATCCAACCTAAATCTCCCCTGTTGCAGCTTAAGCCCATCTCCTCTCAACTTAAGCCCATCTTCTCCCATCCTATCACTGGTTACTGGGGATGTTACCTTGCAATGCTGGTTTCCAGTGTTGATTCCTTAAAGAATGAGAAAATCAGCATCCTCTGTACTTGTTGTGTTTTCCTTTTCAAGGAGGTAAAGGAATCTTTCCTACATTGTTTTTTATCTCCTGAATGAGTTACTGTTCTGGGCTCACACTCCTCTTTTTATCATTCGTGGCTGGGGTGTGGGGAGGAACCACCTTAAATGAAAGCTCCCTGTAGACGCCTGATGCTTTCTGCACCACAGACTCAGGTGGAACGTGGCCAGATTATGTCCTCTTGCTAACTTATTTTTATGTACTGAAGCAGAGTCAATCAATGCTGATACTGTTTTCATGGCACTGCAGGAGAGGAGTTGTTTCTCTGCTCTTCAAGGGTTAGGATCAAAGAGGTGACTGCACTACCTACCCCACCGACAATGGATCGTGAGCTGTTGTCTTGCTTGATCTGCCAGGGGTTGGAGCAGAGGACTTGAGAGCTGGACCCACCAGCAGAGGAAGAGTAAGGCTTTGTTGCTGTCTCACTGAACAAGTTATGTCTGCTTGGGGAAGCTCAGGAGGAGGAACACGTTTCTGTAAGTGCAGCCTTTCTCCTCCTGGTTTTAAAGAGTGCAGAGGGAGCAGCAGGCAGTGCTTCCAGCATTGCACATCAGCCTTGTTTAAAGAGTTGCTAAATGCTGATAGGAGGTTACTTCTATTATTTTTTATATATATATATATATACACCTTTTTCATGGGCTTTATATATATATATGTATAAAAGCATACTGCTCCAGCTGGTTTTGAAACTCTCTTCTTTCCCTGTATCTTCTAGGTCAGCACAAGCTTTTTGGTTTTCCCATTACAGCTCTGCTTTAAAAGCACATTCACAAACCTGTTCACCTCTCTTCTGTCATCTTCACTCAAAGGAAAAAAAAAAAAAAAAAAGGAAGAAAAAGAAATGGAGGTTCTCTTCCATCTGCTGCATTTCTGAGCAGTGATTTATTTGCCTTTTTTGGTGGTGGTGCTTGGAGGAAAGCAGAGGTTTTAGTGAGTTCCGAGTTGCCTTTCACACCTTTGGGGTCACTTCCCAGTCCTCTCTCGGAGCATTGCCCTTCCTCTCTGACTCAAAGCTTGCAGAGCAAACTGTGAGGCAGGCTGCCTGCCTCGTTTCTCTGCTCAAGTGATTAGGATAATAAGGGAGTCTGAAGAGAGCACCTTCCAGCTACTTTCAAAGATTAAAAACATGATAGGTCAAAAAACAGGAGAGCAGGGAAGGAAGACTGACTAGCTGGCATTGTCAGGATCTGGTGCTCAAAGGAGTGAAACTGTCCAGTTGGTGAGACTGGGTTAGATGCTTTGGCTCACTGGAGGAAGCCTCTGCTGTACTAGCAGAGAGGGCAAAGTAAGGTTTATAACTTGTTATGGTGCAGCTGGAGAAAAGCTGACATTGGCCTGTTAGGGTGGCATGGGATATAGTCAAGCAGTCAGAATCATTCTGGTTGGAGAAGACCTTGAAGCTCATTAGATCCAAGCATTAGCTAACTCCACCAAGTCTGGTGCTAAACCATGTCCCTCAGCAGTACATCTGCATGCTTGAGAACCCTTTCAGTCAAGGAGTTTCTTCTAATATCCAATCTAAACCTCCCCTGGTGCAACTTGAGGCTGTTTCTTCTCATCCTATCACTTGCCTCTATGGAGACATGAAGAAAACAAGTTCAGAAGATAAGCATGAGCTTCTCTCTGTGGGTTTCCAGAGCTGGGGTTTGTTTCTGTATCAGAGATGCTTCCAACAGTCCTTAGAGTATTTTTTCCCAAGATCTCTTAAATGCCAAATGGTGCATCTTGAGAGTGCTTCTGGCTGTATCATCAGGAGTCTGGTGCTGAAAGCATTTTAGTACCACTTCAATCTCTTCACAGCATAGTCTAAATCAGGATTTTTGCTGAAATTCATCATGAAAAACTTAAACCTACATCATCTGCCTCCAGGATGTTGTCTTGTGTTCTGTGTCTGGCAAGATGGTTCTCCCAGTGACCAAAACCCATCATGCTCTCAGCTTCCTTTCTTTGGCAAAATGACCTTATTAGTCCATTGTTTTTTGTCATTCTCTGGCAGCATCAGCTGCTAAGCAGGAAGAGAAGGGGGCTTGGACTACTCTTGACAAAGACAGGACATAGAATAGAATAGTTCAGTTGGAAGGGACTTACAGTGATCATGCAGGCACCTTCATCTCATGCATTTCAGGAAGGCTCTTTAGCAAACCCATCTCAGTGTAGTCTTTGTCTGTCCCTGCCAGGTGAGGATTTGCTTCTTCCACTCCCCTGAGGCTCTTCTTATCCTGTCCAACAAGGATGTTGTTCCCTCAGGTCCAGGATCCTGGCAGGGCTGTCTTTTGAGCCTTTCTAACCCTCTGGGGCAAGTGAGAACTGTAGGCACTGATGAACAGATCTTCTACAGCATCTTTCTCTTCTTCCTCTGCCATATCATCCAGGAGCAGAGAGGTATTCAGCTGCCACCTCCTGTGATGGACGTGCAGACAGGGCCCTGGAGAGGAGGAGGATGCTCTTCCTCAGTGGGAAGCTCTGTGAGAGATACTTTAGCTGTCTTCATCATCCTTTCCCTTGCACAACTAAATCTTGAGCCTGTGTCTGTGAGGACAGTACCTGCAGCAATCCCTGGAGCTATTCCCAAGGGAGCACAGCTCTGTCGAGGTCTGGCAGCAGCCAGAGAAGTGCACTCAGTCCTCTTGTTTTCCCCTGGATATTTCACTGCTGGGAGGAGGAGGAAGCCGGTGGGGTAAGCCAGGTCACATTGCTGAGAGCTCTTCCTCTCCACCTAGGCCTTGCTGCTGCAGGATTTCCTTCTGGAAAGGTTTCCTTGCAGGGCATCCATTAGCAATGTCAGCATACCTGCCTGTGGGCATCAGGAACTGTGCTTCCCCTTCAGGACAAGCTCATTAGGACTTCTTTGTGTCTGCCCTCCTGAACCAGACATTTGATTTCATTTACCCCCAAAATAAAAGCACTGTTGCTTTGTGAAGGTACAAGTTGAATATGCCAGGGGTATCACACCTCTAAATGTGGAGCTTTACTGGCCTCTCTCTTAAAAGTTGCTCTAAGTGAAGAGTTGTTCCACCTCCCCCTCTTCCTTTTCGGTGATCCTTCTGGAAGGGGGTGGAAAACAGCAGGATTTGGTGTGGTTGAATGAGCAAACTGACATAAGGTGGTGTGTACCAGAGCTAATCTATAATTCATCATGATCATCCAAGGCTTTTAGAGAGCAGAGCAGGGAGAGGCGAGGGAGCCCTGACAAGTGGGATAAAGACCCCTGCACGTGGCTGTAGCCAGCAAGGGCTGTCACTTCGGATGAGCTCGGGCAGGCAGTGCAGGGCCACCAGGGAGAGCTGAGCTCCCAGTACCTGCTGCTGAGGAGGGGCTGCGTTTGCAGACGGCTAGAAGCAGCCACGGTGCTGACATCTCATTATTTCCAGCTTCGTTGCTCGCTTTCCGGTCGCTGCTGATGGACCAGCCCCAAATTCCTCTGTGTCTTGCTGCCTCGGGGGCCTCAGGCAGCTCCTGCAGCTGTGGGGGGCCTGGCCAGGAGAGCTGAGTGCTTGCTGTTGACTGGTTAAGACTGGCAAGGCTGACAACCGTTGGGGAAAGAAAAGCTCAAATCCTAATCTACCGGTGCTGACTTTCTGCTGCTGGCAGAGTCAGGGGCACGACTGGATCATCAAGGGCCACCGCTGAGTTGTTAGCAAGAGAAGGGTCAGCCTGAACCAGCCTTCCTGGCCACCTCAGCTAGCTGGCATTGCTTCTGCACTGCCCAGTCTGGCTCTAGGGCTGCTTCAGCAAGGCTCTGGGCTGGCATTTTGTTGCAATGCAGAAGGGCCAGGTGGTCTGGGGCTTGATGTCCTCCCACAGGACAAGAGGGTCTGTTGTTCTGGCTCCTTAGGTGTGTTACTCACCACGTCTGTCTTACTATAGAAAAGACCTCTGAGATCATCAGGTCCAACCTTCCACCCAACACCTCCATGACCACTAGACCATGTCCTGAAGTGCCACCTCTGCTCATTTCCTAAACAGCTCCAGAGATGGTGACTCCACCCCCTCCCTGGGCAGCCTGTTCCAATGCCTGACCACTCTTTACGATGATGAAGGTAGGGCAATTTGGAACGTGAGCTTTGACAGCCATGGCAGATAACAGCATCAAGGAACATAGCAGATTTGCTTTGGATATTAAGGAAAAAAAGCTGTTGGAGAGGTGTCTTCATTCATGGAGGATTCCAGCATCACCCAGACAAGTACTGGGCTGCCCAGACCTCTTAAATGGCCACAGCCCTGTTTCAAAGGGGAGGTTGGATCAGCGACCTCCTGCAGCACCTTCTCCCAAGTGCTTTTGTGGGTCCTAGCCTCAGTTCTCTCTGTGCCACTTGGGTTGCTGTAAGAGCAGTTCTTGTTTCTCACTGGCTTGCTTTCTGCTTCTTGGTTTGCAAGTGTTATCTAGCAGCTACAGCTCTCATTTCTGTGGTTGGGACCCCTCGGCCTCGTGGGTTGGCTGTTGTGAGTGTGGTGTGCAAGCCCAGCAGGGGAAAAAGGCTGGAGAAGGCAGGAGGTTGCCTTTCCATTAAGTTAATTTTTTTACTATACCTGCCCTTCTGGGCTTTCATCCAAGGCCTGGAGTACTTGAGTGATTTCCTTCTGCCTCCATCAGTGATGTTGTGTTCTCTCTTCTCTCCTGAGCAAGTTATTAATTATGGAGGCTGCAGAGACGCAGCCCAGGCTCTGCTAATGGTTGATTTCCCCATGTTGTACAAGAAGCATTTCAGGGAGCTGCTAATGGTGTTTCTTAGCTTTGCTTTTTAAGCTCTGCTGTCACCTTGGTCTGCTGCCTGAAGCAAGGCAGAGAATAGTGTTTAAGTGTTGGCTGAAGCCTGGCTCTCCAGGCAGCCTGTGGTTGCAGGGCACACAGTTTGCAGCATCCTGCTCATCTCCGTGGCCTGAAATGTTCCCTCTGCATGGCATGCAGGCACAGCCCCAGGGCAAACATCAGGCTTTTAGGTGTGCTGTGCAGGCAGCAGATATCCCTGTCCTTCCCGGGGCAGGGGCATGGGCAGGGCTCAAGCTGTGTATTTTCCTGGTTCTTTCTGTGTTGGCAGGGAGCACAGAGTAACCTGCCCTGGCAGCATGCAGGCATTGTGGTGACCCTTGCTGGCTGGCACCCCTCTTTCTTGGAGTAGATGAACTCTGAGGTGCCTTCCTACCTAAGCCATTCTATCTCTCTGTCGCAGAATCATAGAATTGTTTGGGTTGGAAAAGATCATGGAGACCAACCCTCAACCCAACACCACCATGGCTATTAACCCATGTCCCCAAGTGCCATGGCCACACCTTTCTTGAACACCTCTAGGGATGGGGACTCCACCACCTCCCTGGGCAGCCTTTTCCAATCCCTGAGCACTCTTGCACCAAAGAAAAATTTTCCTAACCCTCCCCTGGCACAATTTCAGGCCAGTTCCTCTCCTATCACCTGATACTAGAGAGGAGACCAGCCCCCACCTCAGTCCAATTAACTCATTTCAAGGAGTCATAGAGAGCTTTAAGGTCTCCCCTCAGCCTCCTTTCCTCCCAACTAAACTGCAGAGCAAATCAACAGTGAGCAAATCCATGTCTTTACCCTAGCCCCAGCTGCCCTCACCAAGTCACCTCTTTGCTCTTAGACACCAACTTCCCTCCCAGCCTGTGTCCCAGCCCCCGAAGCTGCCTGGCCAAACCCCAGTGCTGTCTCATCTTTCCTCTCATGGCCTCCTTGCTCCTTCCCCCCTTTCCCAAGGAGGCTCACAAGAGTCGGTGCTGGGCTTGCTCCTCCTCCGTGTCCCATCAGGGCTGTGGGCACTGCTGGCTGGCTCCATCTCTCTCTGCCCTTTGCTCTCCCTGCGCTGGCTGGCCCAGCTCCATTCCCATGGCACAATCCTGTACTCCTGGCCACCGCTGCCTGGCTTCTGCTATGATCCTGGGGATATAGACCTCTCCTTCTCCCATCTTGTTCCCATTCCTCCATCCCATGTGGGGAGCTGGCTTTGTGTTTTTCTCCGCAGCCTTTGCCATTGCTTTCAGCCTGCTGCCTATTAGCAAGGACCCTCGAGGCAGCAGGGATTCAGGGGTAGAGCTTTGGGGCAGCAGGGATACGGGAACGGAGCCTCGGGGCAGCAGGGATACAGGGATGCGTAGGAAGGAGCCACTTTAATTCCTCTCTTCCCTCAGCTTAGCCCTGGGCAGAGAAAAAACTTGGGAAAGTGGAAACAACGAGAGCACAACATTTTCTCCTTCTGGTTTCTCCAGCTCTGCCTCTTGGGATTTATCCCTGCTATCGGATGCCAGCACTGGCTTGGGAGTCCCTGGTCCTGTTTTGCAATCTCCCAGTGTCAGCCAGCAGCTTGGGCCTTCCTGTAAGTGCCCTGCCGGTCACGGGGAAGGAATGTTCCCCGGCCACACGGGGAAAGGTCACCACGGGCAGAGGCAAGGCAGGGGCCAGGCCAGCAGCTCGCTGCTGCGTCAGGGCAGTGCTGAGCGCTACCAAGCCAAAACCGTTTTGGCTTACAGGGAGAGATTAAATAAAAACCCCAACCGGTTCAGGAGGTTAAATGTTTTCAACAAGGCCCTCACTTCCCTTCATAGTGCCGAGCTGGGAGCAGATGTTGTGCCCAGAAGCCCACGAGGATGCTGGAGAAAGTTTGCTGTTGAATCTGCTCCCAGAAGCATCCTGCTAGAGCAGTGCTGGGCTGGTGGTGTCAGCCAGTTACCACCACTCCGAGCAGCTCTCGGGCTGAGCAGTGCGTTCACGTTGAGCTCACTGCTCCCTTCCCACCCAGGGCTTGCCAGCAAAACCTCTCCTCTGAATGCAACGCGGAAAGCAAGCTGTGAGTTGCGGTGAGCGCAGCGGGGGGGGGGAGGGATTAGCATCCGGCCTTAAGGGCTTAGCGCCCAGCTCATCCCTGCCAAACAGGGGTTTCAAGTGACACAACCAAGTCCTTTTTTTCTCCCACCCTCCCATCGTTTGCAGCCTGTTTTAACGGTGACTTTTTCACACCATTCTCCAGGCTGCCTTTGCTAAGCTTGCGGTTTGCTCCCGGTACTATTGTTTTCAGAGGCTCCTGGGGGGACTCTTAGTTGAATTTATGAGGGCGGAGCGGAGGGAGGAGGAGGAACTTGTGGGTTGGGCTTATGAACTGAGCATTTCCAAATTCTCAGCGTGTTCAAAAACTTAAAAAAGAAAGGAAAAAAAAACCCAACCACCCCAAAACCCTCGAGCCCTCGGTCTCTAGGTTACATTTGCCTCCGCCGCGGCTGAGCTCATGGAAAATCGCAGCTTAGCTCCCGCGCTCACTGCCAAGATTTGTAGCTTCCCAAACGAACCGATAACATCTTTGTAAACTTGGGAGTCAGTCCTCGCTGATCCTTCCAGCCTGGATTTTGAAGCCTTCCTAGAGATCCAAGCAGGATGATGCTATCTACTCCTTGGAAAAAAAAAACCAACCCAATCACCAATGTGGCCTTCAAATAGCCCAGAGGGAGGAAAGGAGGCTGCTGATCCACCCCTCCTCCTCCTCCTCCAACCAAGGGTGTGTTGGGCTCCTTCTCCACACAGCAGACGGCCAGGCTCTGCAAGTAACTTACAATAATCACCGGGTTTATTCTTTTTTTAAAAAAATTACAATAGAAAAGTACCTTTTAAACAGATTTCCAAAAGCCAAGGAGGAGACAATGTGGAAGCTTCTCTCCTCTCCACAAAGTACAGGAAATAGTTTGCTAAAAGGGTCAGTCCTGTCGCTTGGAAACGCTGCTCAGCGCTTTCCTTTCGGAGCCGCTCCAGAGCTTTGGCTTGGAATTGATTGCTTCTCACGTCGCCTTTTATCAATCCCGCTTTGAACACAAGACCCCAACTGGTCACTTTCTCATTGCACCCTCTCTCCCTTCCTCCTTCCTCCCCCTTTCCTCTGCCCCGGCTTCAGCAGCTGAAAGCTCAGCCCACCCACAGAAGAGGAGGAAGGAAAAGGCCATGGGCACCCTGTCTGCTGCTTCTTCTGCAGAGAAGCCTGGGCAGCAGCTGAGCTGGGTCTGCCCTGCAGCAGCGATGGGGGGAGGGGAAAGGCAGTGAAAATGAGAAAAGGTTTGCACCTCCTTTTGCAAGGAGCTGCAGTCTGTCGGAGGTCTTGCTTCGTTTTTCTTTCCAAATCCCTCCTAGAACGAGGAGGAGTCTGTCGAGCTGTAAGCTGTCTCCGCAGAGGTTACAGATCCTACCCCAAGGGTGTCAGCAGCCTCCCTTCATATCTTTGCACATAGAAACATGCAAACACTGCACAGGGAGCTGCCAGACTGGCATCATCTCAACACTAAGCCCCCAGGTCAGCCCAGTGCTTTGGCATAACGGTAGGCACATGCCTAAGCCCCTTGGCTCGCTCAGGACTTGTGTCCTACCTCGAGTAAGCTGGTGAACCAAGGGTTTGTTGGTTGGTTGTATCTCATACAGCAGTTTACGTTGCCTGGAACAACTTGAAGCAGTCACAGCAGGAAGATAAAGAGGAGGAGGAGGAGGCTGCGGTGGCAGATTGTCACCTTGCTACATGTGGGGGCTGTCTCTGCCCATCCCTGATCCGAGCCGTTGTACCATGCCGAAGCTTTGCACAGCAAGCTATGAAACATAGCCCTAAGGTTCCAAAATAAACCCCACCGTAAGAAAGTGTCTGATTGTCCTGCCTGGTTGTGGTTCGGTACAACTGGGGAGAAGAGGCTAATACTGGTTCAGTGTCCACAGGCGTCTCGCCGCAGCAGAAGTCCCGTGCTGGAGGGAGCACAGGTTCCTATGACACCCAGACTGTGCATCTCCACATCTCCACGCAGGTGAACATCAAAGCCTTCAACATGCAGTTGATGGGGCTGGGGAGGAGGAGGAGGAGAGGTGGGGGGGAGGAGGGGAGTGTGGGTAGAGACTCTTAATTACACTCATTCCAAAGTCAAGCACAGAACTGGTGGTCCGGACCCAGTGGAAGATTGTCCTGCTTAGGAGGTTTGGTACAAAAATACTTTTCGCTCTCGTTTTGTTTTGTTGGTTTGGTTTTTGTTCTGTTTTGTAGTCTGCTTTCCTGTGGTTCAGTTTGAAACAGTCCTTTCAAAGAGGCTTGGGGGTGCTGCCTGTCAAACCATGCTTTCAGAAGTAACACACTCTTTCTTACAAATATACAGTGTAAAAGAGGAAAATATTATTACTAGGTATGCTTTTCATTGTTGGGGGTTGGGGGGTTTGGGTGGGGGTTTTTGTTGGTTTTGTTTTTGTTGGTTTTTTTTTTTTTCTTCTAGGAGAGCAGATGTGTGATAGAGGCTGTGGGAAAGTCTTGGAGGAATCCAAACTTGTGTGAGGGTTTTTAGTTATCAAGCCTGGAACAAGAGAGAGAGGTGTTAAAAAAAAAAAGAAAACCAAACCAGCAGGTATTGGGTTAAGGTGAAGCAGGAAAGGGCCTGTGATAGACTCATGGAATCCTACAATGGGCTGGGTTGGAAGGGATCTCCAAAGGTCAACCTCCTCTTCAGCAAGCAGGGACATCCTCAACTAGATCAGGTTGCCCAGAGCCCTGTTGAGCCTCATGGAATCACAGAATGGTAGGGGTTGGAAGGGACTTCCAAAGATATCAACTCAAACCCCAACCATAGAGTCATTGAGGTTGGAAAAGATCTCCAAGATCCTTAAGCCCAACCATCAACCCAGTACCACCATGGCCATTAAAAACATGTCCCAAAGTGCCCTGTCCACATGCTTCTTGAACACCTGCAGGAATGGTGATTCCACCGTGGCTGTTAAACCATGTCTGGCATGATTTTTTAACCCCTCCAGGGATGGCGATTCCACCACCTCCCTGGGCAGCCCAACTCTCTCCTTTCATGGAGAAGCTCCTGTGCTGCACCCTAGGAAGAGAGAATCTTGTTTCCAAGCCAGCACCATGCTCCAAGGGTGGTTCTTTAACCAGGAAAGGGCAAGGTGGGAAATGCCAGTGGGGAGAGCTGGGGCTGTCAGCATCCCAGTGTCAGTCAGCCAGGACCCCACTGGTCCCGGTTTGCCCCCACTAATGGCCATAGCTGCTGGGGCTTTAACTGGAAGAAGCACCAGCTGGGAAGCTGAGAGTTAAGTTGGAGCTGAGCTCTGCACTTAAGAGGAATTCAGCCTGTGTTGATCCAAGGCAGGAAGCAGGAGGCAGGGAGCTGAGATTACTGGGGGTAATTCAAAGCTGAGAGGCATTCCTGGGCTGTGCCGAGAGCCTGCTGCAGATAAGGGTGATAACCGTGGCAGCCATGCCACCCTGCGGGGAGCAGGCCCAGGGCTGCACCCCCCCTCTGCCCTTTTCCTCAGGGAGGTGGTGGCTGCCTCACCTCTCTACCCGCTCCCCAAAGCAGCAAAGCCCAAGGGGCTCCAGCCTTACCAGCACACTGTGGTTTTGCAGAGAGCACACCAACCCAGTAGCCGCCTTGGAAGACTCCATTAATACCCACAAGACTGACTGTAGGCCACCATCACACACCTGAGACCTGGGAGAGGACACAGAGGAGAGTGAGCAGTGCTGGCAGGGACAACCAGCAGCCAGAGGCTGAGGTCAGAATGCTGTGGGGAGAACTCGTTTTGTGGTGGCCAAGGTCAGTGCTTCTTAGAGGGCGATTTGCAGCTTAACCCTGCTCTGATGAGCTCCACATGGCATATCACAGAATGGGGAGGTTGGAAGGGACCTCTGGAGATCACCAAGTCCAACCCTTCTGCCAAAGCAGGGTCAGCTAGGGCAGGTCACACAGGAACACATCCAGATGGGTCTTGAAAGCCTCTAGAAAAGGAGATACCACAACCTCTCGTAGAATCAGAGTCATAGAATGGTTTGAGTTGGAAGGGACCTTTAAAGTTCATCCAGTCCAAACCCCCCCCGCAGTCAGCAGGGACATATGCAACTAGAGCAGGTTGTTCAGAACCCATCCAACCTGATCTGGAATCTTCCCATGGATGGGGCATCTCTCACCTCTCTGGGTAAACCGTGCCAGTGTTTCCCCACCCTCACCATGAGCAATTTCTTCCCTCACTGAGTTCAAAACCATCACCTCTGCTCCTGTTACGCGGTGAGGACGCAGGTGTCAGAGCCAGGATGGCAGCAAAACCCTTCCCTGGGCTGTTCCATCACCCTTCCCAGCTGGTGGAGTCTGGCAGGGGGACAGGAGGTCCCCAGCTCTCCATCCTCACCACCCATTGCAGCTACTGGAGTTGCTGCAGGCAGGTGGACCTGTTCCATGGGGTTTGCTCATTCTTTCTTCCCAAATATGGCTCTGCTTACATTTGAGCTGGAATATTGGCACATTCCATATTTTGGAAGGGCCGCTGGTTCCCAAAGCCTCGGCGCTCCCTATTTTTATCTGCTGGGCCTAAAATAGTCAGAGAATGCTTCATGGATCCAAGTCTGGGTCAGCTGTAGCCACAGGCAGTGCCTCCTGCCTGCCCTGGCTCAGTCAGCCTGGTGGGCATGGCCCAGGGCTGTGGGTGCTCAGCAGATCAGTGAATGCTGAGCCCTCTCCACCTCCTTAGATCCGATGAGGTTTCTCCGTGGATAGGCGAGGACGTGGTGCAGGTATCAAGTGATGCTCAGCATCAAATGATCTCCTTTTTCCCTTTCCCATTTCATAAATCCATAGAATGGCTTGGGTTGGAAGGGACCTTAGAGATCATCCAGTTCAAATGCTCCTGCCATGGGCAGGGACACCTCCCACTAGCCCACGTTGCTCAAGGCCTCATCCAGTGTGGCCTAGAACACCTCTAGGGAGGGGACATCACCTTCTCCTTGGGCAGCCTGTTTCAGAGTTTCACCACCCTTGCTGGAAATGTGAATGCCCTTTCTTTACCCACAGAAGGCTGAGTTATTTACAGAGCTGATTTTACAAGGCTTTTTTTCCATCCAAAGAGGTCCCAGGGGCCAACAAGCCCTGGACCTGCCTTTCCCTCCTGCCCAGAGATGGAAAAGGTTTGTTTGGGGTGGGTGGTAGCAGATATGTCTCTTTCCTGGGGGAAAGAATCACAGAATGCATTGGGTTGGAAGGGACCCCCAGAGGTCATCTTGTCCAAGCCCACTGCAATCAGCAGAGACATCTCCAACTAGATGAGGCTGCTCACAGCCCCATCAAAGCTGACCTTGAATGTCTCCAGGGATGGGGCCTGAACAGCCTGCTTCAGTATTTCACCACTCTCATTGTGAAGAACTTCCTCCTGATGTCCAACCTAAATCTACCCTGCTCTAGTTAGAGGCCGCTCACACCTATAATGCCTGCCATAAAGTGCCCGGACCGGGTCTGGCTGCCCACCCTGATCTGCTGGAGACTCCCAAGAGTCAGGGCACACGGAGGTCAAGGTAATGGTGGAGGTGACCCCCATGCCAGGAGGTGGCACTCACCCGGCATTCAGCAGAACTGACGGGACTTCCAGCCCTGAGAACCAGCCTCGGAGGGGGGCAGCCAGCGCATCTGCAAGGACGAGAGGGGCACAGGGTGAGAGAGGTGGTGGCCGCCCAGCCTGGCAAGACCAGCTGCCTCCGGGCTCCCCTTCCCCAGCCTTCCCCAGGCACAGCAGGCTTGAAACACAAACAGTGCAGCTCCAGTCCGAACAGGAACATCTGGAGCTGAGCACACAGCCCAGCCCAGCTGGAACAGCAGCACCATGGTCCCACCAAGGTGTTGAGACAGATGACAGGGAGCAACATCGGGCACCAAAACTGCCAATGGGCACTCAGTGCCCTGCCACTCCATGTCAGTCCCACCATCCTGAGGTCCAGCTGCTCTGCAGTGAGCAGCTCTGGTTTGGGTGCTGGCATTCCTCTGCCACCCACCCACCAAACTCACGATGCCAGCAGCTGCCTGGGTGACCAGGAAGGTGCCGCCACCACCCTTGTCACCATGCTGACTCTATAACCACAGCAGACGTTGCTCAGAATCATAGAACTGCCAAGAGACCTTTTACACAACCACTCACCCAGAGCTCACAGTCTCACCACTGCTGCTGAACCACTGCCACCAAACCATGTCCCTCAGCACCACGTCTACCTCTTTTCAATGTCTCCAGGGATGGAGACTCCACCACCTCCCTCGGCAGCCTGAACCTCCCCTGGCACAACCTCAGGCTGTTTCCTCGTCCTGCCACTTGCTGCATGCAAGGAGAGACCAAACCCCCACCTGACTCCAACCTGCTCTCCGAGAGCTGCAGAGAGCAATGAGGTCTGCCCTCAGCCTCCTCTTCTCCAGACTGAACCCCTCCGTTGCCTCAGCTGCTCCTCACAAGCTCTGTGCTCCAGGCCTTTCACCAGCTTCGCTGCCCTTCCCTGGACCCGCTCCAGCCCCTCAACGTCCTTGTAGCGATGAGCCCCAGACTGAAGGCAGTGCTCAAGCTGTGCCCAGGCCAGTGCCGAGCACAGGAGGACAGTCCCTGCTGGCTGCACTATTCCTGCCCTAAGCCTGGATGCTGGTGCCCCTCCCTGGCCAGGTGGACACACTCCGGCTCACGTTCAGCCAACACCCCCAGGCCCCTCTGCCCTGGGCAGCTCTCCAGCCCCTCTGCCCCCAGCCTGTGGCGCCGCCGAGGGTTCTCCTACAGCCCTTGCCCCAGGCTCCCTCACAGCTTCCTCAGGCCTCCGCTTGGCGAGCAGGCGCTGCCGGTCCGCGGCGCTGTGACAAGGCTGGAGCCTAGCTGCAGTAGCATTCACCGCTGCTCTGCCGACAAGCAGCCAGCAGGCCCCAGAAAGCAGCAGCTCCATCCGTTGGCCGTGGCTGTTTTGTACACCGAGCGCTCTTCCACGCTGAAGCCGGCCCCCGGCTTCCTCCGGCTCCCAGCGACAGCGGCTCTGGATAACCCAGCTCCATCCCAGCGTGCCGGGGCCAAACCCTTGCGGATGCAGCTCATCCGGCAAATCTGCTTCCGTGCGCTCGTTTCCTCCTCCCGCTCACCACCGAGGGAGGGTGTCCCGCGTGGCCGCCGGGCAGGCGGCTGCCTGTTCCTCCCCCATGGCTGGCTTCTCTTCCTGGCATCCCCGCAGGAAGCACCTTGAGAGCTGGCACTGCAAAGGAATCCTCCAGCAGCTCCATCTCCACTTCTTCTATCACAGCATCACGGAATTGTTTGGGTAGGAAACGACCTCCAAGATTATCCAGTCCAACCATCAACCCAACCATGTCATTAAACCACATCCCCAAGTGCCGTGGCCACACCTTTCTTGAATGGATGGGGACTCCACCACCTGCCTGGGCAGCCTGTGCCAATCCCTGACCACTCTCGCAGCAAAGGAATTTTTCCTCATCTCCAACCTAACCCTCCCCTGGCACCATTTCAGGCCATTGCCTCTCCAATCACCTGATGCTAAGGAGAAGAAACCAGCCCCCACCTCACTGCAGCCTCCTTTCGGGGAGCTGTAGAGAGCAATGAGGTCCCCCCTTAACCTCCTCCAGACTGAACAGCCCCCAGTTCCCTCAGCTGCTTGCCACCAGCCCTGTTCCCCAGGCCCCTCACAAGCTTGGTTTCCCCTGTCTGGACACGCTCCAGCAGCGCTCCAGCCGAGCCCCCTGCTCTTCTCCCAAGGCAGGTGGTTAATTTTTAACGTCCGCGTGCCGCCGCCTGGTGCCATCAGCAAAGTGCCTGTGACAAGGAGAGAGCCTCGTCAATAAAAGATGGCTCCTCCATTTGCGCTTCGCTCGCCCTCTCCTCCCCGTCACACTCGCTTTGCTTCACGCCCCACATCCAGCAAGCCACATCCTGATGGTGCTCAAGGGGTGGCTGGGTGGGGGTGGTGGTTTGCAACCCCCCATCTTGCACCACAGCAGCAGCTGGATGGGATGTCATGTGCCGGGAGCGGAGGAGATGGTCCAACCACAGTGAGCATTCCCCCATCTCTCCCTCCTGGCGTGGGCAAGAGTGAAGGTATCACAGGATGGAAGGGTTTGGAAGGGACCTTGAGAGATCACCAAGTTCAACCCCACTGCCAAAGCAGGGTCAGCTAGGGCAGGTCAGACAGGAACGCATCCAGACCCGTCTTGAAAGTTTCCAGAGAAGAAGGTTCCACCACCTCTCTGGGCAGCCTGCTCCATGTAGAATCAGAATCAATCACAATGGGTGGAAAAGACCTTCCAGATCACCGAGTCCAGCCATTGCTAACTCTTCCAGGGCCACTACTACACCATATGAGCACCACACCTACCTAGATGGCTTTTAAACACCTCTAGGGATGGCAATTCAGCCACTTCCTTGGGCAGCCTGTTCCAGTCTTTGAGAAGCATTTTGGTACAGAACTTCTTTTCCTAGTAAACAACCTAAGCCTCCCCTGGTGCAATGTGAGGCCATTTCCCCTTGTCCTATCAGTTGTGACTTTTGAGAAGAAACTGACCCACATCTCTGTTCGACCTCATTTCAGGCAGCTGTAGAGACCCAGAAGGCCTCCTCTCAGCCTCCTTTTCTGCAGGCTAAGCAACCCCAGATCCTTCAGCTGCTCCTTGCAAGACATATTTTCAATGCCCTTCACGAGCTTTGTTGTCTCTCCTCATTCTTCATTCTCATGCCACACCACTGCTCCAGTGTAAGAGGTTAGAGGTTATCCTTGGCAGTAGCTTGCAACCATGTGCCCAAAAAGCCAACCAGCTTCTGAGCCCTACTTCCACTCTGGTGCCAGCAGAGGTCCAGCTTTCACTGCAGGTATATCAGCAACTCTTTAGATCAAAGGTTGTTGGAGACCCCAGAAACGCAGAGGTGAGGGACACTGACCTTTGCTGACATCACCTGTCCCTTTTCAAGCAGTGAAGATACTGCTCACAGAACCACAGAGTCACACAGGAAGGCAGAGGAAGGCAGAGAGAGGTGTTGGGCAGAGGCAGGCAGCGCTGCCCACTCAGCTGGCTTTGGGTGCCATCCCTACATCTCGTGGAGGGGGGCAGTGAGTGCCTGTTAGCTGGGCAGAGGTTAGCGGTGCAGTGAGCACCCAGGGGAAGGGCAGGAGGTCCAGGGTGGGTGGTGGTGCTGGTGGATGGGTCTGAATTACCTGGGCGTGCAGCGAAGCAGGGTAGGTGAAAGCAGGAGGAGGTAGAGCAGGTGCTAACTCCGCTGGGTACAGAGGGTACGGCCCCCAGACTTCAGGGCTACTGGGGTAAAGTGCAGGCACTGTGAGCTCATCTGCAAGGAAAGAAGAAGGAGAGTTACCAGCCGAGGTCCCCGTCACACCACGCTCCACAGCGCTCCCCACAGGGCAGGAGGAGCTTCCCCTGGAGAAGTGCCACCAGCGAGAGACGACCTGCAAAGCCAGCACAAGATGGCAAAACATGGGGCTCAGGTGGCAGCAAGCAATGCCATGGAGCAAGGGGTGTCACCAGCCTGGACTCATCATTTCCAATGGGTTTAATTACCCTGCAGGTTCAGTGCTGGTGGGCACGAAGGAGAGCATGTGGCTTGTGCATGTGTGCAGCAGCGAGGCGAGGAGCCGGTGCCCGCGCGAGAAGAGCTCCTCCAGCAGCAGAAACAGGCATGGCATGCTCCAAGCAAGACAGGGCCCTGGTCTCCACCGAGACCCCCAGCTATGACTCAGAAACTCCCCAGTGCAAAGAAGCAGCACCCCAGCCTCATCCCACCCTGGCACACTGTGCCAAGCCAGCTGTCACCTGCCCTCAGGTCCTCTCCAGCACCGGCAGCCACCCTTGGGCACCTGTGGCCACCATCTGGCACAAGCCACCACTCTTGCAGCAAGAACCTGGCATTTCCCATCTCCACCCCACAACAGCATCCGTCCAGCATCCCATGCTTGGGACCTGGCACTGCTACACCCACTCATGATCTCTGTGTGGCACTGATGTGCCCACATAAGATGTTTTCCTAAGGCAAACGAGGATGGGGGCAACCCCTGGCATCTGCCACCTCAAAACCTGCTGGCACTGAGGTGGTGGCAGACTAGAGGGGGACCACGAAGGGCAGAGCAGGGGCTGCTACTTACAGGGCTCCCGAGCAATGAACTGAGGTACAGCAGTGGGCAGAGGTGTGCTGGGGTTCGGGGTGCCCACCAGCTTGCTCTTGGCCATCTTGGTGTTGGCCTTGGCGAACTCCAGCCGCAGCGTCTGGGGGATCTCGGGGTCGAAGCGGATGCCCTGTGGAGGGAAGGCGGCACCACGGGGGGGTGAGCACTGCCGTGTGCCAGCCCCTGCAGCAAAAACAGTTCCCAACTCTTCCAGGTTTTTTGTCCCCCTCCACACCAACTTCCAGCCTTGCAATGAGCTAATTTGCCAGGCCCCAAGGCGGCTTGCATTCCTCCGGCATCTTTTAGCATCAGCACCATATTTGGCAGTCAGCATCCCGTGCAGCCCAGCTCTTATCCAGAGGGATTAGCAGAGCCAAAAAAAAAAGAAGAGTTTTAAGGAGTGTGTGTGGGGAAATCCAAAAACCAAAGGCAAGGAAAACAAAGAACAACAAACACAAACCAAAACCAGGGGAGGAACTGGAGAACCAGCTCCGTGCCCCTCTCCCGTGCCTGCTTCCAGGAGGTTAACTCCACAGAGGTAGGAAGGAGCTGCCGAAGGGAAGTGAAATTTTCCTTTTCTTTTGGAGTTTCAGCTTGGATTTTTCCTGCTGGATAAAAAGGAGAGGCTGGGAAAGCCTCTCACTGCCCCAAATCTTATATTTCAAGCCTTCCCAGATGGCTCTGAGAAAGGCAACAGGGACCAGGAGGGAGGAGAAGAGGAGAAGCAGCTGATGGGGATCCAGCAGCTGGAGGGATGGGGATACGGTATGGCCAAGGCAGCACAGCAAAAGCAGGTCTCCAGGGATGGGAGACATGTGGAGACTGCCTCCAGGATGGGAGAAATGTGGAGAGTGCCTGGAGCCAGGGCAAAGGAATGGCAGCAAAAGGAAGTGGCCAGGTGCACTCACGTTCAGAGCGTTCTTCGCCGCCTCCGCCTCGGAGCGGCTGTCGAAGCTGACGAAGCCCACAGGCTGTGGAGGAAGGAGAACAAGCACCATCAGTTGGACTGAGTGGGGAACAGAGCGGGGAAACCACCACCCCAGCGAGGGGGAGAGTGTGGCATGGGCTGCTCATTTTGGAGGGCTCCTACCTGTTTGGAGGTGAGTTTGATGAGAGACCCTTCGTAGCCCTGCAAAAAAAGGAATAGAAAAGGCTGTCTGGTGGAGCTCCCCCCTGATTTGACATCCAAAGTTCAAGCCTGATGGGACTCAGCAAGCTGACCTAGCTGGAGATGTCCCTGCTCACTTGGACAAGACGACCTTCAGAGTTCCTCCCAACCTGATGCATTCTGTGATTCAGCTGCCCCTTGGGGAAACCTCCCACGTTCATCCCCCTGTAGACAGGGGGCACAGGACAGGCATAGCAGGACCATGCCAAGGGTCAACGGCACCACAGGGACTTGCTGTCACAGGGTTTTTGGAGGGATGCTGGATGCTAAGTGGGGTGCAAGTCAGGGTGCAATGAACCCCCCCGTGCAATCAAAGCACCCAATGCCATTTTCCTGTGGTTTACTGGGGGGGGAAAAGGCACAGAAACCTCTTTCTGTGAACAAAAGGACTGAATTAAGACTTGGGGACAGGGGGAACCAGCAGGCTCCCAGAGATTACCAAAGCTGCTGGGGCCATGGAATTGGGGCAATGGCCAGACCCAGTTTTCTGGCCCCCACCTCCCCTCCCCAGTCTGATACCTTAAAGGGCCTGAAGAGCAGGTAAAGTTCCCGGGGCTTGATGTCCAGAGGCAAGCCGCTGACAAAGAGTGTCCTCACCTAGAAGAGAAGAAAGGAGGCTCCTGAGGACCTTCCCTCATCCCTAACTTGGGGATATCCCATGTTTTAGGTGGTGGCAGGCCAGAGGGATGATGCCAGCTCAAGGTGAACTTGATGGGCAGCCTCAAGCCCATGCTTTGGGGGTGGGGGCAGTATTTTTGTGAGAGGCCTCTTCATCCTCCACAGAGCACCACCACAAAGCATGTGGCTGCCAGCACCCCAGTGCCTTTCCTCTCCAATCTGGCAACCAGGATCCTTCAGCAACTCTGCTGCAACCCCCAGCAGAGTCCCGATGCTGCAGACAGTGCCTGCTGTCCCTGTTTAATTACAGCAGCTCATTAAGGACGGCGAGAAACAAACCCCAACTCTTCCTCCTGGAAGAATGATCCTGTTTTGGAGAGGATTGTTTTGAAGCAACCTGTCCTTGATTCCTACAAGTCACCTTTTAAGGAGTTAACCCTGACCTTCACCACGGTGCAGCATCCTCAAAGTCAGGGCAGCTCACCGAAACCCTGCCTCCCCGAGGAGGGATGTGGAGTTCCCCAGGGATGGGCAGGATCCATGCCAGGGTGGTTTTACTTTACAACCAGCTTGTAACTGGGGGAGCAGTGTGTGGCAGAAGACCACCAGCTGGATCTGCTGCCAGCTCCCCTCCCCTCACGCCCAAAATCTCACCCAAGTACCTTGGTGAGTAATAGCCAGGGGTTAATGATGGCCCAAATCGGCCCCACCTGGACCCCCTCACACACACACCTCCTCCACAGCCCCAGTATTACTCCTCAGACTGCTGCCAGCTGCTGACTTGGTCTCAGCCCTGTGGGTGGGTCTGACCCTGGCTCCCACCACCCACCAGCACTTGCTGGGGCACCCAGGAATGGTGTTGGTGGGGTTCCCATCTTGCTGTTCCACTCAGCTCCAGGCTTGCTCATGAACCGTCCCTGCTCCTTCTGCTCCCATCGCATCTTACTGGGAGGTAGCCTGAAGGATTTGATGGCTGCAGTTTATTTTTTCAGGCAGCCGAGTGCCTTGTGGGAGCTGGTCTGGAGGGGCTGGAGCAAGGTCACCCACTCCAGGTGCCAAGCTGCCACATTTGGGCTGGAGGAGGGGACAAGTTTGATTATTTTTCAAGTTCTATTTCATTTTCTTTGGACAGGCACCCTTGCCCACCCCATTCCCTGGGACACAGACATACCAAGCAGCCAGAAACAGCCAGCCCAGGTCTATTCTTCTGCTGACTTTTCTTCTTTCTCTTGCAGATAAGCTATCTACCCCATCTCCAAGCCTTGGGAGCAGCAAACATTCCTGCTTTGTGTAACAAAACCTCTGCCTGACCCGCAGCCATTAAATAACAAAGGGGCCGTTTGCATATAGCCCTCGTGTCAACACTCCTGGTGATACCCATCACTGCCGGTACCCCCATCACTGCTGGTACCCAGCTGGGTGCATGGGGGTTGCCCAAACCCCAGCCAGCCGTGAAAACACAGCCATCCCACGCTTGACTTGGAAAGCAAGTCCTGTTCCAGCAAGGAAAGGATGCTCAGGACCTTGTCGAGAGGGATACTGAGAGCTCCGAGCTGGAAGGGATCGGCACAGGCATGTCCTAGAATCATAGAAAGGTGGGAGTTGGGAAGGACCTCCAGAGATCACCGAGTCCAACATCCCTGCCAAAGCAGGATCTCCTATGGCAGGTCACACAGGAACACATCCAAATGGGTCTCGAAATTCTCCAGAGAAGGAGACTCCACAATCTTTCTGGGCAACCTGTTGCAGGGTCCAGCACCCTCACTGCAAAGAAGATTTTGCTCATGTTAATGGGGAGCTTTGCCCCTCGTCCTATCACAGGACACACTGAAAAGAGCCTGGTGCCTTCTTGGCACCCACCCTTCCTGAGCTAGGGCTGCAGTTGGACACAGCTCAGGAGCCTATCCCCCCTCCTGGGACCATCCCACACCAAGGTGCCTCGGGGAACTTCCGCCAGCTTTCTGCCTATCTTCTGAGATGGGAGGGTGATGGAGCATCCCAAAATGGGCAATGCTGCACAGTCTCCCGTGGTGACACTGCCCTGAGGACCGCATTTATCCAGAGGAACTCCCATTGTGTCCATGAAATTCAACATAAAGAGTGCAAATTTATCCTTTCCTAGGGAAAAAAAGTTCTCCCCTTAAGCCAGGTCTCCCTGAGCATGATCTGCAGGAGAATCTGCTCTGGACACATCCACCCTCTCAGCTGTCTCGGCCTCCCAAGGAGGCTGACTATCCCTCCAGCCTCTGGTCCTCACCAGCACACTCCTCTCCCCGGGGGAGCTCCACGGAGCACCAGAGGCATCAGAGATGGCTCCAGGGGAGAACCTGCCGCCGATTTGCCGCGTCCCTGAAACCCAAACCTTTCCAAGCCCAGCTCACCGGATCATTTAGCTCCTTAACCGTGCAGAAGCAGAGAGATGGGGGAGATAAAAGACCCTGTGAAACCCTCTGGGATTTCAGCCTGGCCAAGGAAGGGCTTCTCCTGGGTAATGACTTGTTTGCTTTCAAAGTTCAAACGCGGGTCGGCCAAGTTTTAAACTGCAGGATTAAAGAAGGGTGGGAGGGAGAAGGGCTCAAAAAGGTCCCCCCACAGCTCCTCTCCAGCTCCAGAAGGATGTTTGGGATCCAGGGAACCAGGCAGGAGATTGGAGGTTATGGGTGTTCCACATCTGCACCCCACAAAAAGTGTGCTGGGGGGGTTGCTGTCCCCAGCCAAAGGGATGTTTGAGTAGGTCCTACATAAAGAGCATCCTTTCTCGGCGGGTAAGAAGCAGGTGGGAGGATTTGGGGCATTAAAAGGAGGTGGGACTGGCAGAGAAAGGGTAATTCCCAGCAGGCTGGACGGATATCCTTCTGCCAAGGAAAGGTTTCAGGCGGAAATATTACTCCTGCCCTTAAATGGAAAAGGAGCTTCAGCCTGCAGGGAGCTGCTCCAGGCTTTCCTGCTCGGAGACATCCCAGGGGCTCAGCCTCCTCCGCTACCAGAAACACTCCCAGGGCAAAAATCCTGCCTGTGAGAGGGGACAAAAAGATCCTCATTGGAGAAATCAACAGTTGGCAGCAGGTACATGTGCTTCCATAGGGAAAAATGACCCCCTTCTTGGAGGTGAGGTGGGCTCCCAAGTGTCTCGTGGGACAAGGTCAGACCAACGGCTCCCAAACAAGGAATAATCCACGGCACTCAAGTGTGGCTGGCAAGATTCCTGCAGCCCAAACACCCCTCGTTTAGAGCAGCCCAAATGGTGTCTCTTCAGTTCAGATATTTTTCAGAGTGTCTTCCTGGTGGAGCATTTCTCCATCCCTCTTTCTTGTTACAATTTAGAGTGAAACCAAAGCTTTGCTCCAGGTCAGAAGTGCCAATGCCTGCTCCAGGAAGCTGCAGCCATGAGTGTAGGACTTTACAGGTGACCATTACCTTGATTTTCTTTTGCAGGGATGACAGCTATAGGAGTGCATAAGGAGCACACCAAGTCGCCTTTCCATGGTCCTCCTCTCCTCTGACCACTGCCAGGGCCACTGGATCCCACCTCCACCACCTTACTCCTGGTTTGTCCCCTCATGGTTTTCATTATCTCTGCAGAAAGTCTTCCCCTAGCTTCTGCAGCCCTCCCTGCCCTAGGAAGTCCTCTCCATCTCACTATTGACATGTCCCTCTCTGCTGTCCCCAAAGTATCACATCCCATCTGGAGACAGGTGAAGGGACACAGAAGAGGGGCTAGGGGGGAGAACTGGGGCTGGGAACATTCAAGGAGAGGAAGAGGTCAGGACCCAGAGGTGGCTGAGGTCTCCAGACCACAGCTCAAGATGGCCCCAGCATGCAGAGATCCACGCTGGAGCTCCATCGGCCCTCCTCCTCTTCCTGACAAAGACACAAGCCAGGCTTGTCTCCCTACAGTAAGCAGAGGCGCATTTGCCAGCCCTGGACCCCATCAGACAGTGGCACCCCGCGGGACGCCGGGTGCCCCACCGGCACAGTCATGCTCCCCTACCCCTGCACAACCCATCCCCACCCCCAGTAAAGGTTAACCGGTCGGGGGCCGGTCGAAGGGAGGCGGAAGGCATCCGGGTGATTCATTCACGAGGCATTTAATGACCTCCTCTAGCCCCAGCTCCCACCTTCGGCAGGGACCTGCTTTAATTCTCCACCAGCAGATGAGCCGCTTCACTGCCCAGCGCTGCCAGGGAGGCACCAGCTGCCAACTGGACCTTGGTGGGAGTGGGAAAGGTGACGGCAGCAGGCTGTGACCCTGCTGAAAAGCAAGGAGAGCAGAGCCTCCCCCCTTCCCAGCAAAGCGGGGTGCATTCCATCCCCGCCGGGATTAGTCCTTGAGTAAATATTCTGCCGGCTGATGGAGCGTCCTCCTGGGCTGGGTTGAGACTCCAGGGCTGTGTCCGCACGCCAGCAACCCGCAAACCTCCCTGACATAAACAAGGCTGGAGGCTGAGGGATGCTGATTCTTCCGCCCCTGGGATGCAGGGAAACCAGGCTCAGCCTGCAGCCTCACCACCCGTAGCCGCTTCTCCAGACCAGTGGCCAAATGTCCGGCAGAGGATGGGAGGAGAAGCAGCAGCCCTTGGGGGACAGCGAGTCCGAAGATGCCAGAGCTGGAACAAGGAAGTGGAGGAGGAAAAGCCAGCAAGAAAACAAGGGAGCAGATGGGGGACTGGGACACAGCAGTGGGGTGATAAGCACGTTGTGGGGTTACACACAGAGAGCCATGTCCCACTCATGGTTTGCTTCCAAACCCTTCTCTAGCCCCCCGTGGAAAGGAAACAGAAACTTGGGGCAATGCAACACAGGGGTCACGGGGGCAAACCTTATCCATTCACTAGGTACCATTCTCCCCTAAAAAAAAACAATCCCTGGAGTCCTCTCCCTAGGCTCTGCTATCCCGGGATGAGGGATCTGGCATGGGATGGGGACCAGGGCCACGAGCCGGGCTCTCCGGAGCTGCTCTGCTACCAAATAAGGCCTCCGTCGAGCTTTTACATGCCGTTCTCGCCCGGCCAAAGTGACGTGACCTCCCTCCCCAGGCTCCGCTGCAGGGACCCCCCCCCCGGCCCACAGCTCCTTTGCACCACGGAGGGGGAGCAAGAGGGATGGGGGTGACAGCAGCAGGACTCCTGCCAGTCTAGGAAGGAGCAGGGCTGAAACTGGGGGCTTGTCCCAGCCTGGCAGCAGCCTGATTGACCTGCCCAGGGCGGATGCTGCTTCTCCCCCTTTTTTGGGGGACATGAGGTTGGAAGGTAAGCTTTAGGGAGGGGAGAGATCAGGCGCAGTAGCTGGGCAACCTCTTTCTCCTGTGCTTAAGTAAATACTCAACAGCACCAGCTCTTACAGTCCGGACTGAGAAAATACCTGCGTGGCCCTGGAAGAGCCTAGCTTAGAAGCAGCCATCGCCCTCCTAACATGTCCCCAGCGATGCTGGGGGAGACCCTGACACCTCACAGCTGGCCCACTTCAGGGTCTCCTCACGTCCAGCACGCCGCCCAGGCAGAGCTGCATTGCAAAGGCAGCGAATCCCCACGGACGATGACTGGGATCCAGCAGGATCAGGGTGAGGACTGCCCTTTGCCAGCAGTCCACGTGCCCACACCATTGGAAGGGCATCCATGGCCATCTGTCACGGCCGTGCCCGTCTGAGCCACATCACCCACAAGGACCCAGGCACCCCACACCAGACCAGGAAAATCCCTTGTTATCAGAGAGCTTTGGGAAACTTTGGGAAGTTTCAGACCTCTGGAATGAAAAATTCCAGGTAGGTGCCAGCAGGAGAGCGGAGCTGCAGTGCATCCTGGCATGGGGCAGAGCTGGTGGGGCCACGCCAGAGCGGGGCAGCGGGTGAAAGGCGAGGAAGAGAGGAAGAGATCCCTATCTAGCTGCTCTTACCCTCCCAAAGTCCAAATTCCCATCTCAAGGTCACGGGCAAAACCAGGAACTTGGTGGTTGTAAAAGACAAAACCCACTCTGGTCTCCGGGGCGTGGGATTTGTGCCTCGTGGGGACAAGAGTGTTTTGTCCAGCTTTGGGGTGAGACCCACTGCAAGAGAGTCACAAAGTCCGGTGGGTGCGGGGACAGACCCAGAGCCACTCCACAAAGCATCCCCGGAGCCGGAGGTGAGGCTGCTTTGGAGCCCTCCATGCCCGGGGAGCTGCGTGTCTCCAGTGGGGCTCCCCTGAGCCCCGAGGCTTCCCGAGGTGGGCTGCCGAGAAGGGGGTGTCCAGGAGGGGAGCGGGATGCATTGCCCACCGATCATATCCCGCTCTCACCCCTTCCCCAGCAGCTCCGGTACCGCGGAGACCAACGGGACCCCCCCCGGCGCGGACTTACCCCCCTGGCGTGGAGTGCGTGGGCAGCCCCCGTGGACCGCGGGCGGTGAGGGGGGAATATGGGACCCTTCTCCAAAAAAAACACCCCCCCAGGCGCTGTTCCCCCTCTCCGTCCCCCCTACCTCTTCCTCGGGCAGCCCGGGGTCGGCGGGGCCGCCCTCCCGGTCGGCGGGGAGGTTGCTCATGGTGCGTCCGGCTCCCAGTCCCGCCGGCGGCACCGCGAACGGGGCGGGCGGTGCTGAAGCGCTNGGGAGCTGGGAGCGGGCAGGGGTGGGGACCTGGGACGCGGATGCGTGGTGCGGGGCTGGAGGCTGGGGACATGGAAGAGTAAGCTGGGGACGTGTGAGACACAGGCTGAAGACACTGGGCAGAGGGTGAGGGATGTGGGACTGAAGGCTGGGGACATGAGACACACGGCTGGGGAGACGAACATGATCTAAGGGACACAGGGCACAAGTCTGGGGCCACGGCCACGAGGCTGGGGCCACAGGAGAAGACTGGGGAAATGGACACAGTTCTGGGGACACAAGGCACGACGCTAGGAATTCAGGAGACAGGACTGGGGACACAGACCACAAGGCTGGGGAGACGCAACACAGTCCTGGGGCCATAGAACAGAAGGGTGGGGACACAGGACACAGTTCCAGGGACATGGCTGCAGCAGAGCTGTGGGGTAGAGGTGGCGATGGTGCTGGGGACACAGGGCACGGAAGGGGGGGATGCAGGGGGCACCGGGGGCTGCCCGCGGTGGGTGAGAGGTGACATTAGAGCAAGAGTCCTCACCGTGGTAAGCAAGCGCTGCCCGCTCCTCTGCCCCTAGCAGGATGGGGGCTGGTAGGGCCCATTACACCACCCAGCCACACCTGGGCTGCCAGTTGACTAAACCCCATGGCCATGGAGCTGCATTTAGGCTGCCGCCCCACTCCCTGCTAAATTGAGCTTTAGGTGAACTTCTGCTGGATCTTCCACGCAGGAGTGGACCCCAGCCCTGCCACATGGGGCTGTGGTCCCACAGACCTGCACTCAGCTTGGAGCAGTGTGACAGAGACCTTCGGGGTAGAAGTGTTGCACCAGTGGCTGTGGCCAGAGCAGATGCTGTCTGCAACAAAACACCGGGATGGGAGGTGACACTGAGGACATCCTGCTGGTGGCAGAGGGCTTGGACCCAACGGGCATTTAAGGTCACAGCTCGCTTCTCCACGACTCAGCAGCCGAAATGGACAGACTCGGCCCAGCCCACAGAGGGTGTCCAGCCTCCCCACAGCGGTGGTTTGCAGAGCAGAACCTCTCCTGCTGGGATTGAGATGGGAAGGAGCTGTACCAGATGGATCTGGGGGAATGGGAAGTGGCCAGCTAAAAGAACAGGTGGCCCCTGGAAGGAACCTCAAGTGCTAGGACCCAAATCTAGTGACCCAAATCTTGCTTTGGGGTAAATACCCATCAAGAGATTGCCTTAATCTTTCACCAAGGGGAGAACAGGGAGAGATGTGCCAGGAGAGGTTTAGTTTGGATGTTAGGAACAATTTCTTCACTGAAAGAGTGGTCAGGGATTGGGAGAGGCTGCCCAGGGAGGCGTTGGAGCCAGCATCCCTGGAGGGGTTCAAGAAACATGCAGACATGGCACCTGGGGACATGGCTTTATGGCCATGGTGGTCTGAGGTTGATGTTTGGACTGGGTGATCTTAGAGGTCTTTTCCAACCAAAACAATTCTACGATTCTGTGTTTTGTCTCCCATTGTTTTCCCCCTCCACGGGCATCTCCACAAAAAGCTTTGGCTGATGCTGCTGGGGTGAGCTGGAGAGGCAGCAGCTAGGACAATGTTCTCAGCCCTTATTTGGACTCAGCTTTGGGGAAGAGCTGCAGTTTCCCAGCAGCCCTGGACCCCACGTTGGAATCACAAAGCCAAAACCTGCGTTTTATTTTTTGTATCCCTGCAACTGAACTTGGGGAGAAAATGTAACCAGCTCTGGCTGGTGCTGCATCACTTTCATGCTGTCCCACCTGGTCCCAAATCAACCCCCTGTGTCCTGCAGCCCAGCTGGTGTGTGAGGCTCTGTTTGCTGATGCTCTCTCCTCTCTCCTTCCTACAGGAATTCCTGCTCCAACAGCAATTTCCTTCTGCACCGAGACAAAACATCGAACTGTGTTGTACAAGAAGGGGAAGCTGTGAACAACATCCCTAGGGAATCCTGGGAAGCGTGGACGTGTAAGAAGCCCAACAGAAGAACAGCTGAGGAACGAAGGAGCTTCAGCTCTGTTCTGGATCCTTTGGGAGAAGAGCAGCAGGAGGCAGCCTTGGGGGACCCTGCAGCCGTTCCCACCCCTCGATCCGCATGCATTTGGGGGTGTAGGAGCCAGACGTTTCCGAGCCTGGCTCTCCCCCAGTGTGGGCCCATCTCCCTCTGCTGGCAAGCCAGGGAAGGAGCTGGAGTTAAGGCTGTCCCCAAGAAATGTCCACAGTAGAAAGTGGCCGTGCCACTGCTTGCGTGACCAGGGACCTGACCCAGAAAGGAAGGCCGCCCCATCTCGGCTGGAGAGCAGGTGACACTTTATTCCCAAGGCAAAGCAGGTACAGCGAGTTAGTGTGTGAGACACCACGGATCAAAGCTGGAATATAAATAAAGGACACAAAGAAGCAAAGTATGGTGGGTATTTTTTCTCCAAAGACGTAGGAACTGGCTGCTTCCTGGGGCTCAGAGGACCAGATGAAACCCACCAGAAGCAGAAGGCACTCAGCTCTTGACAGGAGTGGATGTGGCCTTCATGGTCTTCTTTAGGTGATGGTAGTTCGGCAAAATCTTCATCAGGAAATCCAGCTGCAGAGTCTGGGGCTTGAAAGAGAGGCAGAGGAAGGTCAGGCAGTGGTCCCACTGCCACCAGAAGGTGGCCAGGGAGGCCAGGGGAGTGTCAGCCACCTGCGGACGCTCGGTCTGGACGCGGCGGAGGCAGTCGGCGCCGTAGATGACGGTGTTCTCGGGGATCACCTCGTAGGTGTTGACATTGCAGCAGGCCCCGATGATGCAGCCGCTGGTCAGGATGACATTCCTGCCAACAAATGCTGCCAGAGAGAGACAGCAATCCCCGTGAGAGTCATGGCCATGAGGTGACCACCACCAGAGAATCCTACAATGCTTCCAGTTGGAAGGGTCCTGAAAGATCATCTGCTTCCAACTCCCTGCCACGGGAAGGGACACCTCCCACTAGCCCAGGTTGCTCAAGGCCTTGTTCAACCTGACCTTGATGAACATCACCAAGCTCCTCAGAGGCAGGAACCAGCTCAGCCCAGCTCCCAACAGGGCCATAACGCACTGAAAATCACAGCTTTGTGGTAAGCTGTAGCTTGGCCTTGGCTACAATGACCGAACACCACAAAATCTTCTGCTGTTCCCAGTTATCTACAAGAGCCAAATATCACAAAGGCCAAAAGGAAAAGCCACGACATACCTTTGGATTCAATGACATTGTTATCTCCCACCTTCATTGCTTGGGAATCTATAGGTCCATGTTAAAGAAAGCTGCAATGTCTGGAGTTTGTTTCAGAAGATAATCCCTGAGGTCATTTCTAAACCAACACCTTGCACCTCAAATCCCTGGGCTGTTTAAACCCAAACAGGATTCCCACAGGATTCCTCCTGTACCGATCCATAAGTGACAAGTATCAGATGAGGCATCTCACCAGGCAGCAAGGATACAACACCCAACCTCAAACACATTGTTGGTGCCAATGACCATTGGTTTGGGCTCCACTTCCTTGGTTTCTGGTGTAATATTTTCTGGATACCTGCAAAAAGAGTGGATTCAGTTCAAGTTTTGAGCTCACAAAGACGCCACCCTGTTCAGCAGCTCTGTTTCACAAAAGCCTGAAGACACACACATCCCATCCAAGCCAGCTGGGCTGGCAGGGGCTTAAAACTGCTCGTCCTTGCACAGGGTCCCTCATTCTCAGCGCTAGGATTCTCCTCCATCAGCTGGAGAAGGCTTCACAGCATCACAGAATCATGGTGGTTGAAAAAGACCTTCAAGGTCATCATATCCAAATGTCAACCTAACAGAGTCAAGCCCATCACTAAACCATGTCCCTCGATGCCACACCTACATGTTTTCAATCCCTCAGGGATTGTGACTTCACTGCTTCCCTGGGCTTGACAACCCTTCTGGGGAAGAAATTGTTCCTGATGTCCAACCTCAACCTGCCCTGGTGCAACCTGAGGTTGTTTCCTCTTGTGCTGCTACTTGTTCCTTGGAGTAAGAGATCAGAGCCACAGTGCCACATGTACACAAATTCCACCATTTGCTGTTTGGGTTTATTCTTTTACTCAACCTCCCCAGGGTTTCTAAGCTTGCTCCTTCAAGAGTTGCAAGCATAAACTGATGTTTGACAATGCTGATATGGGGATCATTGTTGATATAACCCCAAACCCACCAACTCTCTGCAAGCCCCAACCCAAGACTGCCACACTGGGATCCTAAACCAACCCTGAAGGACACCATTCCCAGCCAGGCTGTGCTGGGAGAGTTACCCGTGTTGGGCTGACCGCGCTGAGCCCTGTCCTGCTTCCTACTGACCCATTGATGATGAGGGCCTGCTCCTCGATCAGGTTGCCTTCCCCGATGACGATCGGTCCCGCCTCGGCGATGATCCTGGCCTTGGGGTGGATCACGGTGCGTGGTCCTGCCGAGGGACAGCCTCGGTGTCACCCCCCCGGCATTCACAGCAGCACTCCCGCTGCTGGAGGGGACAATATGGGGACCTTACCGATGGTCACGTCCCCGCGGATCTCACTCTCCACGCACACCACAGCCCCCGGGGCGATCTTCACGCTAGGGGAAAGGACCGAGGGGATGTGAGGGGGTAACCGGCGGGGGGGGGAGGAACCGTTAACGAGGAGGAGGGAACTGGCTGAGGGGAGTGGGCGGGACCAAGCAACGGGGAAGCGACCTCGCCGTGCCCCAGCGTGTGTGTAGCGAGGACCCGCGGCGTTCCGGTGGGGGGAAGCCGGGACTCACCTCTTCTGCGCTTTCTCCGCCATGACAGAGCGCGGAGGACTGCGCCTGCGCGGCGCTGAGCGGCGAGGGAAGCTTCGCGCTGCGCGCTTCGGCTTTCTGCTTTCCCCAGGACGCGGGGGGGATTCCTCGTGGGCGGTTCTTCACACGCTCGAAGTCTGGCGGCAGCGTTCCCGGTGCTACCGGACGGCGGGCGGGCACTAGGATGCTGCGGGCAGTGGGCGGCCCCGCCGCGCCTCCTGACCCCCCTTCTCCGCTGGGCTAAGCCCCGCCCGACGGAGGGACAGGCCCCGTTCTAACCCTTCCTCCTCGCCGGGCTTCCGCAGCTTCGGGCTGGAGCAGCCCAGCCGAGGCGATTCCTCCTCGGCCGCAGCCCGCCCCCGAGGACCCGATCCAGCTCAGCCCATCCCCGCCTGCTTCTCGGAACTGACGGAGAGGGAAGGGAAGACGGCGGCCGCCAGCGGCCAAAACTCCTTCCCCCCAGTTTTGTTGGTGAGGCAGGGTAAAGCGTCAGGCCTTCCTGCAAAGTACCAACATCGCTAACAATTACGTGCCAAGGTTCCCCTGGCACGAAGCCCTTTCAACATTTACAACAGATTTCCAAGGATTGCAGCGCTGCCAGCATAGCTGCGGGTTTTATCCAGTGTCTGGGCTTTCTTCTTCAAAAGCAAACTATTTCTAGCTTTGTTTTAGCCAGTGGAATACAAAAGCATCTTTTTAATCCAGTTCCGTACTAGATACTACCGAGTGCGTACCCGTCACTATCTGATTGACAGCCCTTACCACCTTCAGCATGTTAAATGTCTCCAACTGAAACTGACAACGGCTGTGGAAGTCTTTATCCCTGCGGCACCACCACCACCATTTATTTTCCCCTTAAAGCTATTTATTACCAATTAAAATCGTTATGATTCCCCACCTTTTATTATTATTTCCCCACCTTAACTGATTATCTGGGAAACTTTAATAACTGATCCCCTTCAACCTAATTCAGTTCCTTACTCTGTCATTTTTCTTTGTCCACCCAAAGGTATTTTCTTTTCCAGTGTCCCCCTCTTCTACAGTAAGCACATTGATTGTTATCTTGCATGCAACTAAACCCAGTTGTGAAGTCCTCCTCTGGACTGCTCTGTCCACTTTCCACAGTTTCTTTTACTGACACCGACCGACCAGTAAATATATTAAAACAGTTTAATTCTTGCTAGCATCCCTCCAGATTCAAATCTGTCCAGTTTTTACCTACCTCACACGAATCCCATACCTTTCTTCATACAATTTAAGGAATGTTTATTTCACTAGCCCGACTTATATTTCAGTCTTGATATTCCTTTAGACTCTCCAGTTCACCAGCTTTATCTGGATTCCATTTCGTATCTTCTTGGGGTGGATATAACTTAATGCTTCTGAGCCACTCTCTCTGCTGCCTCACCCCAGAAACAATCCCATCAGAGCCTGTTTATCTCCCCAGTTAGGATCTCTCTGCTGCCTCACCCCAGAAACAATCCCTCAGGAGCCTGTTTATCTCCCCAGTTAGGATTCTAAGTCGTCATTAGAGTTTCAATAGCACCATGTAAGCACATACACCAGTCCTCTCAAGCTCCAATTAACACCAGCCTCAGCTTGTAACTTCCCCCCCCCAGCAAGGTTTTCACTTCTGTCCGCCTTCGGGGGTCGGGAGGGCAGCTGCCAGCAGTCGAAAGCAGCCCCGTTCCAAGTTAACTGTAAAGCGAAGCCGGAGTCTACACCTCCGTACTACTCAATCCTCCAATCAGTCTGTCTACACAGACCCAGCAGAAGCTCCCTGACCTGGGCTCCGTCTCCGCGTTCCAACCCACAGATCCTGGCCGGTATTTTCGCTCCGGTACCGGCGTGGCTCCGGAAACGAGAGAGGAAGCACATGCACAAGGCAGGCGCGGCTGCGCGAACCTGAGGCGTTTTGAGCCTCGTCGCCAGCCGTTAATCCTATCTGTTCGTTTTCACCTATCATCGCCACCTGCGGCAGGGAAACAAGTGCCGGTGCCTAAACGACCGCGCTACTAGGGGCTCCGCGGAGGAAACTGCGCAGCCACGGCGCTCGGAGTGCCGGTTAATAAAGCCAGAAAGCCACAGCGCAGCAACACCCGTACCCTGCTCCACACCCGTACCCTGCTCCGCGGCTGCCCGCGGTCAGTTCTCAAACCTCGCCCGACACGGCCAGGCCCTGGCGGCAACGCCCCCGTGCGGCTGCATGGGGAATTAAAATACTCGCACCGGCCCCTCACAGCGGCGCCGCCTGGCGGTCACAGTGCGGCAGTACAGCCCCCAGTACCGGTACTGCTGTTGTGTGGGGGGACCTTTCCGTACCCTGTTGGCCTGGCGAGACCTGTGGGAGGTGTATGTGGGGTGTGGTGGTGGCAGCTGGGGAAAAGGCTGTGCACTTGCATGTGGGACACAGGCAAAATGGTGGGAAAAATGTCACCAGTGCTGGGAGTCCGCATGGGGGAATTTGGAGAGCGATGGGGGATGATGGCAAGAAAGTAAGGAGCGCAGCGACATATGGACACCTTTCCATTGACACCCTTTATTGAAACTGTTGCATGATTCAGCCCTTGTCCACCGCTCCAACCACTACCACTGTCTGGGACCTGCCCGCAGGTACCTGGCATTCCTGTGGAGAGAGGAGAGAGATTTGAAGCCTCAGTGGCTGTCCCCAGCTAGGGGTCTCCATCACTCAGGGATCTGCTGTCCCCTCCCAGTCCCACACACCTTCATGCAATGCCTGTCTCCAGCACATCCTCACTTTTGGGAGGTAAATTCTTGTTTAACGTCTCCATCTCTTCTGCCTTTCTCTTCCTGCGCTGCTTCCGACAGTGGCTGGAGAGTGGGGTGATAATTAAACTCTCCTCAGAACAAAGCAGAATCCACCCTGCAGAAGCTCTAGGTGGTCTCCAGCCCTGAAACAATGATTCGTGCACCTCCCAGCACCCTCATAGGCCATGTCCCACCTGAGGAGGTCAGCGCAAATTCGACCTGCCCAAAGCTGGTGGAGGTGGGCAGGATTCACTCCCAATCCAGGGCTGCCCCTTTCCAACCCTCGCCCTGTCTCCCCCTCTTCACATACTGGCTGCATATGCAGGCGCAGACGATGAGGGCAATGAGGACGGCGATGGCAGCAATCAAGGAGATGATCACAATCTGGCCCTGGTCACCTCGCAGGTAGAAGATGTCCACCCTCTCACAGCGAGCCCCTGTGTAGCCTTGTTCGCACCTGCCCCATGGCACAGGGAATGTCCAAAAACCCACCATGGTGCCCATGCCCCCCTTCTCCTGGGAGGATGGGCAAGGCATCCCCAGCCTTGTGCCACCATGTCCCCAACAGTGGTGGCTTACACACAAGCTGGTGTCTCCTCAGCCACGAGGAAGCGACATCTCCCTTTGACACAGTAGTGTGTGTACTCCTCCGGGCACCTGGAGAAGTGTCCCTGCCGCTTCAGCTGCGTCACGTTCCCTAGGGGTGACAAGGACAAAGAAATCCACCACTCCCCCATAGGGTTACAGCTCTGTCCAGAAGCAGAAGAATCCCAGAGCTGGTCCATCTCCAAGGCAGGTCCTTGCCGAGCCACCAGCATGTGTATCCTTGGCTGTGGAGTTCCAGCTGTGGCCACTTCCCAGATCAGTGGATGGCACATGGCTATCCTAGACAAAACTCCCTGCCTGTCACCCATCCCGCTCCTCTCCCCCAAACCCAACTCCCATCCAACCCCCTTAAGTCCCTGGAACATCCTTACCTTTGCAGCTCTCAGCTGTGCCACAGGGGAGCCCCTCTGTGCCATGGCTTGTGGTGACATTGGCATCGGCTCCCACGCCGCTGAGAACTGCCAGGCCTGAAAGCACAGCAGAGGTGGCTCAGAGCCCAGCCACAATCCCAGCATCACCACCACCACCGCCTCACCACCACCAGTCTCCCAGCCCTCGCTGCAGGGAGGGGACCAGTAAAGTGCTCCACAGCTGTGCCCGTGCCCCCCCTTTCCCTGGCAGCATCAGCTTTTCCTCAGGCGGGAGGAGAAGGGAAAGCTGGACCCCACCCGCCTGCTCCACCCACCAACGCCCCAGCGTGGGAGCCTGGGAGGCAGTGGGGTGGGTTTTGGGGGGCACAGCTCCGCCTGAAGGCAGCCAGCAGCCCCTTTCCCTGGGGAGGCGACAGGGAGGTCCTGCTTACTGCCTCGTCCTTTTGGAAGAGCCCAGTTTTGGAGTGACCATAAAATGCACCAGCTGTGGAGTGGGCAGCTCTGCAGCTCGGCACCCACCAAAGCCCGGTTGCTTCCCGTGTGCAAGTGCTAACTCCCTATTGCAACACTGCTCACTGCTGCACCAGATTATGGGATGCCGAGTATGAACCAAACTGGAAACAGAGTGACCACGCTCGCTGTAACTATGGGACGAAGCTGAGAGCTGGCACAGCCCCGTCGCGTCACGGCGGCGGTAACCGGATCGCTGGCATACCAGCACTGACTCAGCACGGCCAGCCCTGCTGCCAGCCCAGCCCTCCCCAGGGACTGATCCTGCTGCAGTGGCACCCTGGGGAGCAGGGACAGGTCCTGCCTGATGGGGCTGGGTGCTGGGTGGCTCCCATGAGGGTGGAATGCTGAGATGAGGGCTGTATCCCACCCCAGTGGGTAACTTTACAGCTCAGCCATTCCAAGGCCTCCATGAGAGGGGGAATTTGGGCAGCTGAGCCCGGGCAGCATCATCCCCTGGTACCTAATTTTCCATCCAGCCCTTTAGCACCCTGGCAGCAGCAGGAGGGCTGCCTGGCCAAACCTCCGGTGTCCCCCCTGTCCCGTGGCAGTGAGTGCCCAGCACGCACATCCCTCCTGGCTATATATAGGCACCAGTGCACTAACAACATGCTTCGGGGAACCGAGCTGCAACAAGACCAGTGCCAAGCCTCCAGCAGGGCTTCCCCACCAGCGAGCATCCCTTCCCCATCTCAGAGACCCAGGCTGGGAGGAGATGGAGCCCACCACTGAGTTTGGCCCACCCAGTGGGGTGTGAGATGCTGGGGAGAGCCAGGGGATGAGCCATGGGACAGCTGCCCACCAGGAACCATCTGTGTGTGGCACGGGCGCGTGGCAGCCCAGGGCGGGAGGCTGACTTCACCCCAGTGACCAAGTTCACAGCTCAGCATGGAAAGCTTCCCACCAAGACGAGATCCCCACCCTTATTGCAACCAGATGCAGAACTTTGGCATCCTCCGGGCTGGCAGCCCCTTGACAAGGACCACCCCAGTGGCATTCCAGCTCTGGAGGGTTGGTGCCCCCCCTGACAGCCATCTCTCAGCACCCAGGAGCCATGGGTGCAAACAACCTCATCTCTTCGATGCATGGAGAGTCCGTCTCTGCTATCTCTGGCTGCACCCTTCCCTGAGCGGCCAGAGATAAGCCAGGGCAGCATCCCAAACACAGGATTGTTTTGCCATAACACCCTCCACGCTCCCCTGGGAAAGCCCAAATTGCAGGGAAGCGATCACCCAGGGCATTGCCTTGCTCTGATGGGCAACTCAGCCCCAAACCAGGTCTGCCACCTTTGATTTCCTCCTGCCAGCACAGGTTGGGCAGGTTCTGCTGAGCCATCTCATCAGCCCAGCCAAAGGGCCAAACCCAAACTGCTCCTGGTGCAAGGGACAGCTCCCCTGAAACCCCAGAGCTGGCACTCTGCACCAGGGAGAGTATTGCCAAACAGAGCTGATGTTCAGCCTTACCCGGGGTTATCTCCTGACAGCTCTGAGCAAGCTTCCCACACACATGGGGACTCTCTCTGGGACACTCACATACTTCCCAAACAGGTCCCCCCACATCCCCCAGCCCTGACGCTGCCAAGGATGGAGAAGTTCAGGAGTTTAGCCATCCATGAGCATTGTCCCATCAATAGATGGGAAGAAACATCCCAGTTCCACTTCAGGGTCCCATCAAGACCCCCTAGCCCCATTCTGGTCTCAAGGGATTCAAAGATTCACAGCCAAGAGGGGGTGAGCACTGGGATGGGTTGCTGCTGAATACTGGGATAGGAGCCAAGGGCACAGGCATGGGTGCAGGGAAGCATTGGGGAGCACAGGGACAGGACCGGGTAAACCCTTAGGCTGAACAGGAGGGAAGGACTGGAGTGGGATTGTTCAGGGGACACAGGGAAGTCACTGGGATAGGAGTGGAGAAACATGAGGGTGAGCATGGCAAACAGTGGGATGGGACCTGGGGAGCAGCGTGATGGGTGGGGTGGGATGGGATTGAGGTTTGGGGGGGAGCGGGATAAAGAGGAGCAGCTGGATGGGACTGGGGGAGCAGCGGAATGGGGTAGGGTAGCACCGGGACAGGCACGGGGGGACACCGAAACGACACCGAGAGGCAGGTGGAGAATCACCAGCGTGGAACCAGGGGCAGCAGCGGGACCGGCCCGAGCGGGGACAGAGAGAGGACAGGGCCGGGACAGAGGGTGGCACCGGGCAGGAACAGGGGACACCGGACCGGGACAGTGAAGAGGGGAGCACCCAGCCGGTGCCCGGTGCTTACCGGAGGCAAGGACCAGACAGAGCAGCAGGGTAGCGGGACCGCCAGTCGGGATCGGGGTCGGGGCCGCTGCCGCCTCCATGCGCGCTGCCGCCGCCGCCGCCTCCGCCTGCCGGTGCCCGGCGGCTGCGGCGGGGCGGGCCCCGGCGGGACAGGGGCGGCCGCTGCCAGTACCGCCGCCCTCCTCCTCCTCCTCCAGCTGCCCGGCTCCTACCCCGGCGGGAGCATCCCTTGGGAGTCCCCAACGATCGAGACCCTCCCCACGCGTGTTCCCTCTCCAGACATGTCCACACCCCAATCATGTCACTGTCCCCCCAGGTCCCCTCCTGCCCGGAACAGCGAGTGCAGGAGGCATCAAGCAGCTGTCTCTCTCCAGCATCCCTGGGGATACAGGGAGCAAGAGGGGACCCCCACACACACCCCCTCATCCCACTTTCCAAGGGGGCTCCGGGCGTTCCCTCCCCACAGCGCTGGAGGGCGTGGGGCTGGAGCCCAGCTTCACCTCCCCAAATCTTTTCACCCCTGGAGGGTGTGTTATGAGAAGGGAGATTTATTCACAGCGAGCTGCTAATAAAACCGTCCAAAGCCCTCGGCGGGCAGTGACGGCAGCTACAAATTATTTGGAAGGGGCTGTGCCTTGGCACAAGCTTTCTGCACCCTGGCCTTGGGGATTTCTTTTTTGCCTTGGAAGGATGATTCTTGTCCCCTGAGCCATATCCCGAGGAGGAGAACCCCATGGAAGTTCAGGTGTTTCCCCAGGATGCTGGCAGGTCCCATCCTGCCATCTAGAAATGCTCATCTGGGATGTGGTGCCATGAGTTGGTGATGTCCTGGTCTCAAGGGGAGCAGAGAAGCTTTGCCCAGCAAAGAGGAGGGCAGGCAGAGAGGGGTGGGGGGGCTGCTGCCTGCTCCGTGTCATTACAGGCGTGAAATAAGGGGTGGGAAATGAAGGACTGGAAAGAACGGGTGACCTCAAACCGCAAGCTGGCAGCTATTAATGCAAGTGCTGGCAGCCACCCAGCCATGCCATTTGGCTGCTGGCCAGGGGGTGAGTGAGCTCCTGTAGCCCCAGCCAGCCAAAAATCCCAGCTGCAGGCTCCAGCACAACAGTTCCACCAGCACCTCAGCTCACAGCCACTCTGGCTTTCAGCTGGTGGGGTGGGAGAACCCAGCCCCCCAGAAGAAGACAGAGCATGCTGAACCATTGGAGAAACATTGCAAAGCTCTGGTAAGGGCACTGGGGAATGTGAAAGACCAGGGAAACCAGCAGCTGGCAGCTGGATGTGACACGGGGCCACCCAAGAGGAACTGTCTTCGACCCAGTAGAGTGGGCAAAGGCAGGGGCAGGCAGAAAAAGTCGTTCTGCCTGCCAAAATAAACCAATCTCTCTTTGGCATCCCTCATATCTGGATAAAACTGGAGAGAAAAAACACTTTAAGGAGATTTTAAAAGAGCTGCAGCCCCAAGACAGAGGTAGCCTTGAGACCAGATAGAGGTGACCACACTGATGAGACCAAGCAGAGCCCTTCAGAGGCGCCCATGCTGGTAAGACCAGGCAAAGATAGAGGTGCCCGTGCTGGTGAGACCAAGTAGAGGTGACCATACTGATGAGACCAGGCAAAGGTGGCTAAGCAGAGGCGGTGATGCTGATGGGACCAGACAGCTGTGACCACGGAGAAGTAGCCAAGCAAAGGAAACCAGCCAGAGGTGACCAGCAGATGGCAGCTGGAGCCCATGGACGTTCCTGGTGTTGAAGGTCTCCCGCAGCATCCTGGAGCCCCTCCGAAATGCTGGGATTGCACGCAACAACATGGTGAGGAGGAGCAGCAGCCGTGCCCATCCCTGCCCTCTCCTTGGCAACCTCCTGCTGCCCATAGATTCGTACAGCACCTCCTGCAAAAGAAATCCCCAAAAGTGGATGGGAGTCCAGTGAGGGGGAAATGACCACCTGGTTCCCACAGCAGCGAGCTCCTGCAGCAATAAGGACATTACTTCTCCCACTCTCAAGTGGAGAGAAGGTTTCAAGGACACCCGAGTTGCTAGTGCTGCCCAGTTCTATGTACGACAAGGCAGCCACCATCCAAGGCAGATGACTTGGATTTTGTGTCCTGCTGTTTTAGGCCTGGAGCCAGGATCCGTCCCAAGAAAAGGCCACACAACACAACAGAAGTGATGGCTGTGTAACCCCAGTGAAAAACAGCTCAGCTGTGGCCCAGGTCTAAGGACATGCTTCTCTGTGGCAAGTGTGTGAAAGCCTGGAGAAGATGAGTTTGGCCTGAAAACATTTCCAGAAGGACAGAGGTGAAAAAATGGCACTTGTACCTCCTGATATGTCATAGGTGACTCCTGGCTGGATCCTTTGGGCACTGGAAGCTGGAGGAAGCAATCCCATCCAGCCATGGCAGGAGAAGGCACCTAATCCATGTTCCTCCAAGGGAAGAGGGATGCCCTGGCAAAGTGCTCACACAGCATTACATAGAATCACGGCACGGTTTGGGTTGGAAGGGACTGTCTAGTCCAAGTCCCCAGCAGGGACATCTTCAACACAGGCAGGTTGCTCAGAGCCCCAGACAGCCTGACCTGGGATGGCTCTAGGGATGGGGCACTTCTCTGGACAACCTGAGCCAGGGTTTCACCACCCTCAGTGTAAAAAAATCTCTTCCTTCTCTGTACTCTGAATTTCCCTCTTTCAGTTTCAAACTATTAGTCCTTTTCCTGTCACAATAGGACGTCTTCAAATGTCTGTCCCTAGCTTTCTGATCAGCCCCTTTAAGTCCTGAAAGGCCACCAGAAGCTCTCTGTGAGGCTTCCTCTCCTCCAGGCTGAACATCCCCCCCCCTACACTTTATATCTTTGAAATCCCAAATTCTACTCAGTATGACCCCAAGGAGCAAGAAGGAGCAAGCGGCAGTGCCACTGGCCACCCTGAGAACGCACCCAATGCCACCAGCTGGGACAAGAGCTCCCCATGCCCGGTCCTCACTGTTGATGTGCCACTCATGGGCCTGGCTCTCGGTGCGATGCTCAGCAGCCAGTACCGGTACCGGACGCCCAATACCTCACCCCAAGGCAGACCGCCGGGTGCCATCCGTCAGTCCCAGTGTGCATGACCAGTTTGGACCGCTCGGTGCTCTGGGTCCAGTCCCTGATACCCACCGCTGGTGCCCTACAGGCGGTGCCCCGTCCGGTCACCGGTACCGGCAGGTGCCGCTGTGCTCCGGGAGCTAGCAGGGGGCGGTGGCAGGGGCCGGACCGGGGCGGTGGCGGCGGGCGGGCAGCGGGGCAGGGCTGCCGGGCTGTCTGTCCGTCCCTCTCGCCGCGGCTGCCAGCCCCGCCGGCACCATGGGCTGCTGCTGCCGCCTTCTCCTCGCCCTCCTCCTCCTCCCGGCAGGTAAGTGCCCGCCGCCGTACCGGGCTGGGGGGCACCGGGCTAGGGGGGTACCAGGGACCTCCGCTGCAGGGCTGAGGAATTACCGGACTCGGGGGTACCGGCGATCCCTGTTGCAGGGCTGGGAGCGATGTGATGGGGACAGAGAGGAAGATAGCCACCCGCTTGCCAAGGACAGCCCAGCTCCCAGATGCCTGGAGAAGGACTTCTGCTGGTTCTTACTGGTTCCCACTGGTCCCACTCATCCCCCCCACCCTCCCAACACCAGTAGGGCTGAGTGAGAGCGGTTTCACCCCTCTTCTTCCTCACCCCTTGCCCCGCAGCGCGGTCCTCGGCAGGGTCCCTGAAGCCAGCGGGCAGGAGGACAACTTCAGGGGACATCCAGCATCTCCCTCCCAAGCCTCGCATCCCCTTCCAAGCGTCTTCGCTGCTTTGAAGGAGCTTTTATCACTCATCCTGGCCATGACTAGAGAGGTTTCTGCACACCCAGGGGCTTTCCTCGACCGGCTAAAGGCATCTCCCCTCCATCTGCCCCCCTCTCTCACCAATATTATCCTCCCCCTCCTGTAGAAACACCCAAAGTGACATCACTGAAGCCAGCCAGGGGAGGCAGCTCAGTCCCCAGCCGGTGCGACAGCGAGCACTTTCCAGTGACAGGTTTTGCCTTGGTCTGAGCCGGGGTTTGATAAACACCACCAAGAGCGGTCTGCTCAGGGCCATGACAAATGCTCTTGCATAACCGAGTGGCAGGGAGGCGCGCAAGGAGCGGCACGTCGGGCAGAGCTGCTGCTGAGTGCCTGAGGCTGGGTCGGCTTTGGAGCTCCTTGCGAAAGCCCCCCAGCCATCTCCCCAAACAGCAGCTGGGGAGGCTATGTCTGCAGGAGCTCCATCACCCTGAGCGACGTCACCTTGTGGGAGATCTTCCCCTGTGAGGTGACCTCGCTACTGCAAGGGGAGGGAGGGTTGGTTAAAGCCTTCTCCTTGCGAAGGGGAGTTTGCCGGTGAGCTCTCGGTTCTCTGCTTTCCCAGCGAGTGCATTTGGGAGGGATGGGGATTCACAGATTGCATTGGGTTGGAAGGGACCCTCAAAGGTCATCTTGTCCAACCCCCCTGCAGTCAGCAGGGACATCTCCAGCTAAAGCAGGCTGCCCAGGGTCACACTGAGTCTGATCTTGAATGTCTCCAGGGGCAGGGCCTCAACCACATCCCTGGGCAACTGCATCCCTGGGATGAATCTATATTTTGCTCCGCAAGGATGCTAGGAATGCAGTTCACCTCCTTCACCATCTTCTGCCTGGTCACCCATTTGAAAGTGACCAGCCTCTGCTAGGAGCCAGCCCACAGTCACTTGAGGGTTGGGAGGCGGGTTTTTCCCAGCACTCGGGTCAAACCCAAAGCTGTTCCCACGACCATCCCTCTCTGAAGCACCAAGGCCAGCAAGGCTTGGCAGAGGAGCAGGGAAAAATTTCCCTGGAGTACAGTACTGTGCCTCTCAGATTGCTCTCAAACACCCCTATAGCTCCAAATCTTTCTGTCCACACAGAAGTAACACTGAAAAATACATATATCAGCCATGAGAAAGCAAGAGGCGTGATTTAAACATGCTCCAAGCTCATTCTTCAGGACTTAGTGGTAGCAAGGATGTCACTGGGCAGCAGGAAAGTACCACTGGGCTTTGCCTGGCCACAGAATTAAACAAGAGCATCTTGCATGAGGAAGTTTTTATCCTGTTATTACTCCTTCTCTGGATGCAAATCCAAACATGCTCTGCTTTCCTGACATGCCCAGCCCCATACGAGTGGTTGGTGCACCCCCAAACCCACTTCCCCCTTCAGCAATTCACCCTGCCAGCAGCTGAGATGTTTGAAAGGACCTGTAAGAGGCAGGTTTTTGCTTGAAAAGCTTTGGGTGCTTCTACAAGATGCTTTTGGGGAGTAGAAAAGCTATGTTGGGGTGGGGGGGGGTGTTGTCTCGCAGCCTGGCACCATCAGCTGCTTTGAGCTGCCATGGAGGAGATGAAGCTCTAAGCACTCCTGGCTCCACTCTACCGCATGTGAGCTGAAGGACAGGGGAGATCCTTCCCTCACCCAATCCCAAGGAGCAGCAGTTTCAGCCTCTAACACCTGAAGATGTTAAAAAAATCCTGTGCTGAACCCAATTGTTGCCCCTTCTGGGGAAGGCTGGGATGAAGCTGATGCATCTCAAAAGCTGCTCTTGGAAGCAGCAATTAGCCACTGGCCAGCAGAATTAGTTAGCTGGTGAGTTGTCACTTGGGCTGAGCTGCTGCTTGCCAGCACATCTGGCTGGCTCCAGAGCCATACCCAAGATAGGAAAGTGAATCATGAGGGGTTTGTTTGCAACCTGTAACATGAAAGAGCTGGAAGTATCTTGTGTTGAAATCAAGCAAAAATCACTTCAGAAGGTGCTGGTGCTGTCAACCTCTGCTCTTAATGAGGGCACAACTCGTGCCAATAGGAGCTTCCACACTGTGGGCTAAAGCCACTAGGTGAGGTGACAGCCTGCCAACATACCTCAAGGAGGACACAGGGCCCTGCCAGCCAGGGGTTCTCCAGGAATGTGGAGGCTTTCCACCACTGATCTTCATCAGACACCTCTGGCTGCAGCCCATTGGCCACAGGTTGCTTTGTCATTCAGGAGAAAAACCTCTAAGACATTCTCTTCACTTTCTTTTTTGCTCCAATTTTGTTGTGACTTCAGGACCAAGTGCTTCATGAGTTGAATAATGAAGCAGCACAGTGCTGGGGAGGGGATGTTTTCTTTACACGAAGGGCCACCCAGTTCTGCAGCTGCTGTGATGGGTGGGTTTGTTGGACAACCAACTGCCCTTGCTTGGGACTTTGGACCTCAGGGCAGGTTGGTGCCTGAGGATGAGTTGGACCTGCCCCAGGCAAGGAAGGAACTGGTTACAAGGACTGTGTATCATGTAGGCAACTATTTTTATTCCATTTTTAGCTGGGTTGAGCAGAGGCTGCATGATGATGAAGCTGTCTGCCTGGTTCTTCAGGAGCAATTTGCTTACAGCAGGCTTCCTCAGGGTCTGAAAAAGCTGTAAGAGCAAGTAAGGCCCCCCTGTTAGCTCCTTTCTCCTATGCAATAGGCTGGAGAAGAGCAGCTGCTGCTCCCAAGCCAGGCCGTGACCCACCATCTAGTGAAGATCTCCCTTGGAGCCTCTCCTTGCCAGCTTGCCCAAAGCACCCAGGTTGATGTGTCTGAGTTTGCTCTTGCCTTTTGCAAAGAGACATCTAACAGAGGTGTTGGTACAATCCAAACACCCCAGGAGGTGGTCACTGATGGGTTTGCACAGCAGCGACTCCTCAGCATCCTTGAGGGCTGCCAAGGGATGTTGCCAGAGTGCCCTGGCTAGCTGCATTTTGGGACAGCTTCTCCCCCAGGGATGGGGCCTCTGGATGGTGAGGGACCTGTGGAGACAGCACACTGGCTCCCATGGTGTAGCTGTTTCTCTTAGCTACAGAAAGTTTCATGCTTTGGAACAATTAGACCTAAAGCACTTAATGACCATGCAGCAGAAGAAAGCTAATCATGCAAGAAGCCAGCTCAGCTCTCCAGTACATCAGAGCAACTGCAGATTCATCTGACCTGATGGCCTTGACTTCTTTCTACAGCTTTGTTTTTTACCTTGATGATCTTGATGCTTCCTGGCTGTCCCACTTGGGTTCTTTCTGCTCCTGCATCTGGTTTTATACCATCACCAACACAACCTGGCCTTGAAAAGAGAGACGATGCAGCAGGAGCTGAGCAGGCAGCATGGAAGCAGTACATCATCCAGGGCTGCTCCTGTTGGAGGTCACCAACACACATCTGCAGTGCTGTTGCTTTGCTACAGGCCTGGAGAGCCACCATGCTGGCCCTGGTTTATCCATTGAGGCTCAACAGCAGCCAGAGATGTCCAAAAGTTACCGTTTCACAGTGCTAACCCAGTTGGGTGCTACCTGTGGCATAGCATGAAGAGTTTGCTGGGTCTGAGACAGAGCTCAGATCCTACAGAGCTGCTCCCAGATCACCTTCATTTCTTAGGGACAAGAGGGCAGGGCTCTGCAACAGTGGCCTAGAAGAAGAGTAACAGAAACACAAGATCAAAGTCTTTGCATCCTCCATTTCCTTCTCCCAGATCAGTGCAAAGCTTAGTCGGACCCTTGCTGACTGCAAATGGGCCCCTCCAACAAGAGAGGAGGAAAATGATCACCAGCAAAGACCAAATTACCTGGTGACAGAGAAGGTGAGGCAAGACTGAGTGCTGAACAACTTGAAGGACAAGTTGAACCCGAAGCAAACCCCAGTTTTGTTTAGTTATAGCCGCCACGAGGAGGTCTTTTGCCATCTACAGCTAGATGCTGACAGCTGTGCAGCTGAGAAGGAATGGCAGGTCCTTAAATGAACGCTACACTTGAGCATCAGCAAGGGGGAGGGAGGGACCTGCAAGGAAACCAGCACAAGGGAAGGAAATCTCCAGCCACAGAAACCAAAAGCAAGCCATCCAGATCACAAACAGGAAGCTCTTGGCCTCTATTTAAAGAGGAATTGTTTTATTGCTCTGCATCACTTAACCTGGTCATAAACCACCACGTGCTGCAGGGCCAACAGTCAGGGCTACTGTGTCATCACTTAGTGCCATGGTTTAGTTAATCAGAAGGGTTAGGTGGTAAATTGGACTTGCTGATCCTAGAGGCCTTTTCCAGCCTGGTTGATTCTGTGATCTACTGTGTCATCACTTAGTGCCATGGTTTAGTTAATCAGAAGGGTTAGGTGATAGATTGGACTTGCTGATCCTAGAGGCCTTTTCCAGCCTGGTTGATTCTGTGATCCACTGTGTCATCACTTAGTGCCATGGTTTAGTTAATCAGAAGGGTTAGGTGGTAAATTGGACTTGCTGATCCTAGAGGTCTTTTCCAGCCTGGTTAATTCTGTGATTCTGTGATCATGAGTTGGTGAGAAGCAGCATCACATAGGACCTGCAGAAGGTTAGGGAAGATTGTGCACCACCAAACACATCACCCAGAGTGAGCCACACCAACTTATCTTAGATTTTAGGGTCCAGATGCTCCTCTTAATAAAGCTAAAAGAAGAAGCCACCCTAGGGTGGATGTTTTCCCTCACTGGCACCACCACCTACAACCAAACATCCACTGTTGTTTTTTAAGCCACACCTTTAGCAGTGCTACACAGGACACAGCTCCAACCACCAGCTTTTATATCTGAGCCCCCAGCTGTGCTAACAGCCCCTAACCACCCCAATATGCCTCACTAGGGACCCTTGTGCCCATTAGGCCAAGACCAAGAGCTCTATCATGCTCAGGTATGGTGGGTGCATAGCAGAGGCCTTTTCATAGAATCATAGAATCAATAAGGTTGGAAAAGACCTCCAAGATCATCCAGGCCTATCACCCAGCCCTATCCAGTCAACTAGACCATGGCACTGAATGCCCCATCCAGTCTCTTCCTGAACACCTCCAGGGACGGCAACTCCACCACCTCCCTGGGCAGCCCATTCCAATACCAATCACTCTCTCTCTGTTGGTCCAGTTTCGTTTTGTGGTGATGTTCTGATGCTTCTTCTGGTTGTTTCTTGTGCTGACCTCAGAACTTCATGTATCCTCTTGTCTTAAGCAGAGGATGGGGCTGTGCCATCATCCTTCTTCGGCTGCTCTGGATAGATCTGGTGGGCATCCAGTGAGGTTCCTCTGGACTTTTGTTTCAGTATGGCCTTGGTCATATGCTTTTGATGGTTTCTGTCCCAGAAGAAGCTGTTGAACTAGCCTGGAAAGTGGTGCCCAGCCTCACTGCTGTTGGGCACCCCAGTGCTGTGGGTGCGCAACAGACCTGTTAGTTGCAGTGGCTGCTGCTTCTGGTGTTATAAATCTTGATCAGAAGGGATGGGCAGATTCCTTGAGTGAGTACAGGCAGGAGAAGCTGCTGGGAAGGAGGAGAAATCATATTACTGCTGCAGAAACTCATTATCTCTGGGACTTTGGCTGCCAGAGGAGCATCACCCACTGCAGCTGGGGTTGTGGGTGCCTTAGTTAATTCAGGCTGAGAGCAGGCATGTGTTGTGTTGATGAGGTCATGTGGACCTTCTGGTAGTTACATCAGATGTGATGAGTCACGAAGAGAAGCTTGTTAAAAGCTCCATCTCTGCCTTATCAGTGGCTGTTTGTTTGCTGTGGCATAGCAGCTCCATCTGATGTCATTCACCGAGGCTGGAGATGCTCTCTTGTCTTTTTTATGCTGCTTTTCAGCTGGCAGCACAATTTCAAAGCTTGCTGTGATTGCTTCTGGAGTGCCTGAGAGAGGCACTGCTGGAGAGCCTGCCAGCCCAGCTCAGGCAGCTGCTGCCCAAGCACAGCACAGAAAGCTTCCAGCTTCTGCAAGGCTGAGACCTCCGCTTTTGTGTGGCTTACAGAAGCCAGGAGAAGAGCGTGCAGAGAAGAGAGTGAGGTGATCCAGCAGGTGGATGGTTCGTTCCTTGGGCTGGCAGGTCAGCAGGATTAACAAGGAACAAGATATTTGAGTCGGAGGGATTTGGCTTCTTCTCCTCTTGGCTCTTTTCCATCCTCCTAGGGAAGGCAAAATGATCTCACAAAGCTCATGTGGGGCTGTAAAGTGATTTCTGAGGCAGTTACCTTGTCCTGGCAGCCCCCTGCCTGCCTCTGAGCCAGATTCCAGCAGGGTGGCCAACTGCCTTAAGTGCCTTAGATGAGCAAATTCCTCGGGACTGAACTATGCTTGGCATCCTTTGACAGTGAAAATCCTTCAGGCCCCCTGGAAACCTCTGCTCGAGGGGGCTTTTAGCCTCTGAAGTCATGAAATTTCATAGTGGTGGTTTTGTCCCTTGCCTCGATGCTCTGCTCTGGTCCCTGCTGGCAGCTGCAGCTCCTACAGAACAGGTGGTGGAGAAAGAAGGAAACCCCCACCTTGGCTTTTCTGTGCCCTTTCAGATGTGTTGGTAGAGGACTGGGCTTGCAGACAAGCTGTGTGCCCTTCTGAATGCCCAGCTGCCTGGTGCCAGGCTGTCCATGAGCTGGGTGCAGTGCCATGAGAACATGTGGGTCCATCAGCCCAGGGGTTCCTCAGCTAGATCCTTGTTGTCCCTTTACCCTGCCCCACTTGAGAAGCAGCTTGCATTGCCTCTAGAATCCCAGTGGGGCTTTTCTGGCAGTGCAAAGGGCCATGAGGGGTGATGTGGGTGAGAGCTGGACCCTAGGGCAATTGCTGAGTCCCGGATAAGCTGATGGAGAACGATGGCTTGGGGAATAAGAGGGCTGGCAAAGGCAGAGATTAATGCAGCACTACTGGAAGCCAAAGCTTGGCTGGCAGTGGCCATGCAGGAGCAGGAGACGAGGACAAGCAGGGCTGAGCTGAGCAGTGTTGCCTTCAGCCATGCTTGCTCTCCTGTGGGGTGTCTCTGTGACTTGTGACTTGTGACTTGTGACCTGCTTGGCTGGGAGTGCTCAGCCAGCGGCCAGGGCTTGTTCCTGCAGCCAGCTTTGGCTCACCCTCTGAATTTATACCCCTCAGATCTTATCAGAAACTCCCTGACTCATCCTGGCCAGCAGCACTGCCAGCTTTCTGAGGTCCCCATCGGTTTGCCTCCAAAGTTCAAGCAGATCCTGAGGGTTCAGGAGACATCAGAGTGCCCTGGTGACAGCAGGAACTTTTCAGGAACTTGGGGTGCTCTGGAAAGCTAGGAAGGAGGAGATAGGATGTCTGGGTGCTGTCCTGCTGCTGTGGTTGGGCTGGGTGCTGAGCCAGGTGGCATATGTGGTAACCAGACTCCAGCTTGTCATCCAGCTTCTCTCTGTTATCCTAAGGTCTGTCTCAACAGAACGAGAGCCTGAGGAAGGTGAAAGCTCAGAGGCATCTCCCAGGTGCCTGCCTCAGGGAGAAGAGCACCCACAGCTTCAATCCCAGCTCCCAGAGCTTTCTGCTTGGGAAGCAGGGTCCATCACGGATCTCAAAGGTCTGTTCCAACCACAACAGTTCTATGGTGACAGTGCCAGGAGAAAAAAAAATGGGGTTAAGTGTCCCAGGGACTTGTGCTCCTACTTGCCACGGGCTGTAGCAGAAGCCATGCCCCAGAGCTGGCTTTAAGTCCTTGCCCAAGGGTATGTTTGATGTTTTTAGGCAGAAGATTCCTTCCTGAGAGGTGTGCTACATACCCAGTGGCTGCAATGAGCTGGAGGCCCTTGGCTGAGATGTCCCTTCTGCTGTCCCTCTCCACTGAAGGTGTGCAGGTGGAGTGAAGCTGTATGAGACACCTGCAGCCTTCTGCTTGCACTGATGGCTGAAAGGCCCCAAGCCCATGGCTGAGTGAGTCCTTGTTCCGTGGTGCTGCATCCTACCATCTCTACGCTCCAAGCGTTTCCACCTCTCCTTAAGCGTGAGATGCCGACTGTGGCCTGCACTGCTCAGCAGTGAGGCACCCCACATTGCACAGCCTCTGCTCCCAAACCTGACTCCTTCCCACACCACTGTTCCTTGGTGCAGCTCTGTGTGCAGTCGGAGTTGTATGGTGAGCCAGCAACAGCTCCATCCCCTCTACAACACCTCTAGTGCAGCTGGGGTCCTTTCTTGCTACCTTGGGTGTCACCTGCATGGGTGGCATTTCAGTCTGACTTTGCAGGGACACACACAGCAGGTTTGGCTGTGATGGTTGACAATATCTCCTTGGGGGACAGCTTGGTGATGGGCAGGAGACCCTTATGTGCTCACCAGCAATGCTCAGCCTTGGATGATCTGCAAGCTCCTGCTCACAAACAGCTACCATGAGAATCATAGAATCAACCAGGTTGGAAGAGACCTCCAAGATCATCCAGTCCAACCTAGCACCCAGCCCTATCCAGTCAACCAGACCATGGCTCTAAGTACCTCATCCAGTCTTCAACACCTCCAGGGACTGTGACTCCACCACCTCCCTGGGCAGACCATTCCAATGCCAATCACTCTCTCTGCCAACAACTTCCTCCTAACATCCAGCCTAGACCTCCCCTGGCACAACTTGAGGCTGTGTCCCCTTGTCCTGTTGCTGGTTGCCTGGCAGAAGAGACCAACCCCACCTAGCTATAGCCTCCCTTCAGGTAGTTGTAGGCAGCAATGAGGTCTGCCCTGAGCCTCCTCTTCTCCAGGCTGCACACCCCCAGCTCCCTCAGCCTCTCCTCACAGGGCTGTGCTCCAGGCCCCTCACCAGCTCTGTCACCCTTCTCTGGATGTGTTCCAGTACCTCAACATCTCTCTTGAATTGAGGGGCCCAGAACTGGACACAGTACTCAAGGGGGGAAAAAATGATTCATCTTGATGCTAAGGAATGGAGACAAATGAATGCACAAGGAGATGAGGGGAGAGGAGAAAGAAGTGTTTTGTGCTGTTGCTGCCAGCTGCAGGGTGGCTGCTGCTGAGGAGGAGCTCACTGCTCTGCTGGGAAGATGGAGGAGCCGCTTGGGGGATCTTAGTCTTGGGGAGAAATGGTGCTGACTCATGCTGGGGCAACTGGCCTGGTTTCAAGCTCACCCTTGGCTATGCAGAGCTCTCCCAGCAATTTGTTTTCAGGTGGCTCTCAGCACTTTAAAAACCTATGAACTTCCTTACAGCTTCATTCCCAATCCCTTCAGTGTTCACCCAAAGCCCAGCTTGCCCCAAGGATTTCCCTGTGGTTAATACTTCTTTGTCTCACTTCCAGGGCTGGGTGATGATTCCACAGCAGCCCTCCTTGCTCCCACCAGCCCTCCCTTCTCCTCTGAGGGGATCCTAGAGGTGCCAGTCTTCAAGGATGCTGCTGTCCCCACACCAGCTCCTGGCCAGCCCTCGCTGTCCATGTCCACAGGACCTGCTGAAGACAGGATGTCCTCTGGGCCGGTGGAGAGGGATGACCACAATGCCACCGCCACAGCTGCACTGTCCCCCACTCCTGTCCCTGCCACCATGAGCTCCATCACTGCAGCAGACAGCCCACATGTAGCCTCCAACCCCAACTTGGTGCCATCCACCTCGGAGACAAGCCCAGACCTTTGGACAGCAAATACCACCAGCTCGACAAGGGGCACGACAGATCTGGGGGCAGCTCCCAGCCCCCAGGGTATACCTGCATCACCCTCCTCCTCCCTGCCCACTGCTGACCTGTACTCATCCCCTGGGACATTCTTGTCCCCAACACCTGTCCTTACAGACCCCAGCACCACACAGGCACCAGTGCTGACCAAGGATGTCCCTTCTGTGGGGACAATGGCTGTGGCATCAAGCGTGGCCACAGAGCCAAAGTTCCCCCCAGTGACTGTGATGAGCTCCACTGCAGCCGAAGCCACAGCCAACAGCAAAACCACCCTGCCCACTGGAGTCATCATGGAAGAGGTGCCACGGGCCTTGAGCACAGGTGAGTGCCACCACCCTCTGTGTGCATGCATAATGTCAACCTCAAGGTGCTTAGATAAGAGGGGCAGACCACCCAACCCCCCCAGATTGGAAAAGAAGAGATGGATGACATTCTGAGAGCACCATTCAGCAAAAGCTGTCCTTGAGGAGCCTGTGGCATCTGCTCCACCAGTGGGAACCAAGAGTTGTAGACACCAAACCTCAGTTGCTCAGAGATGTGAATGAAAACCTCAGTCACAGCTGTGACTTCAAACACTTAAGGATGAGAGGAAACAAGTACCTGGCCAGTGAGAGCAGCCTAGATTAGGAAGGTGTAGGGTTTTGTCCTCCCTCCTGGAGATCTCACTAAGCTGACACTAGCTTTCACTTGTCATGTTCTGCAAGCTCAAGTAGCTTAAACTGCTTCATAAGATCAGAAAATGGAAGGTTCTAGAGCACCTTCTAGCCTTAGCTTGCCACTAAATGCTGCCTGGTGCTGGGAGGAGTCTCAAGCAAAGCTCAGCTGTGTCTCATCCCAAATCCACCTGCCCTGTGAAAATCCAGAGGATGCCCAGCAGCCTTCATGGGAGCGTTGGGAAGCAGTGAGGGGAAGTTCCCCTCCATCAGAGGTGACTTAGCAAAGGTGTGCTGGGAGCAGCTGGGGTGTGGGGTGTGTGCTGTGGGGCTGGGGACTGAGCACTGCCCTTTCTGATGGACTCTCCACAGGGAGCATCGTGGCCATAACCATGACAGTCATTGTGGTGGTGGTGCTGGTTTTTGGAGCAGCAGCATACCTCAAGATCAGGTAAGGCTGTTTTGGAGTGCTTGCCTGGTGGGATGCTTTAGCTGTGGACCCTCCCCTGAGGTTGAAGCCCCTCTTAGGTGTTACTCCAGGGCAAAACCCTGGGAAGATGCTGTCCCCAAAGGCAGCATAGTGATGGGTAGCCTCTTGTTCCAGCAGGGCTGCATTTTCCACCGCCTCTGTATGGCAAAAGCTGTTTTTCTTCCTCACTTTCAGAGCAGCCTCCCTCAGCTGCTGGAGATGCTGCTCAGCACAGTCATAACCAGTAATTATCTCCAGGGCAAGCTGCTGCCACGGGGCTCCCCATGACTTAGACAATAAACAGCAGCGCCAAAGCAGCTGGAATGAGGCTTGGCTGACAGCTGAGATGAGCAAAGGTCTTTTTAACTCCCCAGTATGTCCCAATCTGGTTCAACTGGGACAAAATCCTGTCTGGGCTTATTTTGCATTCTGGTGCTGCCTGCTAAAACGTCCCAAAGCTTGACACAGTGAAGAGTTGCATGGGGTTTCTTTTGTTGGCCTAGGGTAGAATAACTCCTAAGCCACTCCAGCTGGTGACACTGAGCTGGTTTGCTTTCCCCTGCCAGGCACTCCTCCTACGGCAGGCTTCTGGATGACCACGACTACGGCTCCTGGGGCAACTACAACAACCCTCTTTATGATGACTCCTAGCAGGAACGATGAGAAGAATAATCAACTCCTTAATTTATAAGTGCTTCTGCAGCAGCCTCTCCACTGGTGAGGAGATGTCTGGGCACCGAGCCGCTGCTGAGGGCTGGATGATGGTGGGTCCAGCAGGTGACAGGCAACTGGAGGGTGGGTGGGAGTGTGGCACCCACAATAAACTTGAATTTTGGCCTTTGCGTAGGAAACTGGTCCCCAGGACATGTTGGCTGCTTGGTTTGTAGGCGAGGGAACCCAAATTCCACAGGGGAAAGGGATGGGGGAGGGTCAGCCAGCGTCATGGCATCCTTTAAAAGGCTGCTGCTCCAGGGCCTGGGGCGTGGGGGTGACACTGACACGTGGGGGCTGCTCAGCCAGAGGTGGCAGTGGGCAGAGGTCTCCTGTCTCACAGAATTCCTTAGGTTGGAAGAGACCCTTAAGATGGACTCAAACTGTCAGGCTACCACTGCCAGGTGGCACTAAGCCATGTCCCTCAGCACCACATCTATGTGGCTTTAAAGTCATTCCAGGGGTGGGAGCACCAGCAGTGCCCTGGGCAGCCTGGGCCAAGGCTTGACAACAAGTTTGGTGAGGAAATATTTCTTAATATCCAACCCAAACTTCCTCTGGTGCAACTTGAGGCCTTTTCCTCTTGCTTGTTCCTTGGGAGAAGAGACTGACCACAACCTGTCTCCAACCTGCTTCATGAAGTTGTAGAGAGCAGGATGGTCACTCTTCAGCCTCCTCATCCACATCCCCTCTCTTTACCACTTCTGTCTCCAGGATGTCAATGAAAAGCAAAGCCTCAGCCTTGATAAATAAATCAGCAGTAAATGGTGCTCAAAGGTTTCAGGGCACTCCACTAAGCCTCCAGAACTGGTCACTGTCACCCTAGGGTTGTAGGGTTCCTGCAGACCCTCAGCAAGATGGTGACATGACTGAGTTCCTGGAGGAAGCACCCCTGTGCAGGTAGGGATCAGAGGGTCAGGCAATGGAAGAGGCTGCCCAGGGAGGTGATGGAGTCACCATCTCTGGAGCTGTTCAACAAACTTGTGGCCATGGCACTTGGGGATATGATTTGATGGCCATGGTGGTGTGGAGTTGATGGATGGACTGGATGACCTTAGAGATCTTTTCCAACCCAAACAATTCCATGATTCTATAGTTTGCAGCATTTGCTGTCCCTGCTCTTAATTTTACAGGCTGTTTTCTTGTGTGGGGAGGCTCATCAGGGTGTCCTTTGAGACATCTCTTTGCTGAAGTCCTGAAGCAAGCAGGGCATTTGTGGCTACTGCAGGGGTGGGGAGCAAGCAAGGATCAGCCACCATTCCCTATAGGATGCAGATAGATGAAGCAGGAGAGGCTGGAGCTGCCATCTGACCTGAAACACAGGCGTTGGTTTGCTTCAGGTTAATCTGCTGGGGAACAGGCTCTGCCTTTTGCCTTGGCTGCTGAACCTGGGGAACATCAAAGCTCAGGGCGTTTGCATGATTGCTTCCTGCAACAGATGCATCATCTCCTAATTTTCATCACTCAAGTGTAATAAATGCAGCTGGCACCAGAACAGCACCTGAAAAGGTCAGGAGAAAGGAGGACATCTCCTCCAGCTCCACTTCTCAAAGGGAAACACAATCATTCTGCTTTTTCCTCTTCCATCCTGGTCTTTCTTAGCTTTTTCACTGCCCTGTCCTTTCACCTCCTTTATTATATTCATGTTGGGTGGGTGGCTGAAGCCTGGCTCAAGTCCCATCTGGCTCAGGTGAGACCTGAGTGTAGGGTTTGGTGGAACTAAGCTGTGAATATCAAGCTATTCCTCACCCTCAGTGAGTTCAAGTGGGGTAGAAACAGAGAACAAAGCATATTTTGGATAATAATGCTTATGATGATCTTAAAAGGTCTTTTCCAAACAGGTCTATGAACAGTTGCTACACTTTCAGACCACAGCCAGCCTGGGAAACTGCTGGGGCTGGGAGCATGTATGGGTATAATTTATGGTAGGACCATGTAAAGCCTAAAGTGTCTCCAAGTCTTCACTGAGCTTCAGCAGCTTCATCCCAACCAGTCTGCCCAGAAGCATGCAGCCAGATTCAGCTACCTCCTGGACTTAGGGACTTGAGGAGTACCAGCAAATAGGATCCATGGCAGAAAGGATGCTGTGCAGGCAGCTCTGACAGGGCGTAGAGGAAGCTGATGCTGGGAATTCACTGAAGGGCTTTCCACAGCATCCACACCAGACTTTATAGTTCATTTATTCCTACCACGTCGCCCCTGAGCTGTGGATGGTGTGTTTATGTCTCCAGCCCCCTGTGCCAGCCAGGGCCCAGGCCCAGGACAGCCTGAAAAACAACAGCTGCAGCTGCCAAGTGGTAAAAGCTCTTTGTGAACAGGTTGCACAGAGATGTGCTGGAGGCCCCATCTCTGGAGACATTCAAGGTCAAACTCGATGAGGCCCTGAACAACCTGATCTAGTTGATGTCCCTGCTGACTACGGGGAGGGTGGACTGGTTGGCATTTGAGGGTCCCCTTCCAACCATTCTAGGATTCTGTGGTGAGGGATGATGCTCACAAAGGAAGGGTGCCTGTGCTGAAGGTGGTGGCTGCAAACACCCCTATCATCTTCCTACCTCAGACCCTCCAGTGTTGGGGGATTTCTGTCCTCCCACGCTACCATGGCAGGAAAACTCTACCAGCAGTTTAGTTTATTTACAAAAATAGCAACTCCCCCTTTTCCCCAAAGGCTTCCTGCCTCCCCCTCACCCCCTTTGGCTCAGTTTCATCTCAGAGAGATTTTATTTATACAGAGAAAATAGTTGACATAGCTGAGTGCAGAACATCCCCTTCCCTGGCCTTTTGGGCAGCAAGAGTCTGGCACCAGCACAGCAGATGGCCTGACTCCTCTCCAGCTCTCCTGCCTGGTCCCCACCAGAGAGCTGGGAAGCTGCTTCCATCACTATTTCCAGGCTGCCTCTGGCCTCCCTAATTGTGGTTTTGTTTTGCTCGCTTGTCAATGTGCTAATAGCTCATCAACACGTTTCCAAGTGGCATCCCTGGAATTCACAGTGTTAAGCACCCAGCGGCTCAGAACAGAGCTGAGGGCATCACTTTGGCTTTGCACCTCATGTTCCTACAGCTCCAGCCTCCAACAAGTGATTTCCCACCACAAACCCGACAGTTTGCAATGTGGAGACCAAACATTACCAGATCTGTTTCCATAGCCTGCTTAGGCATCCACTGCTGGGTTGATCTATGAGGTCTCTTCCAACCTTGGTGATACTGTGACACTGTGATACTATGATACTGGAATGGGCTGCCCAGGGAGGTGGTGGAGTCGCCGTCCCTGGAGCTGTTCAAGGCAGGATTGGACGTGGCACTTGGTGCCATGGTCTAGCCTTGAGCTCTGTGGTAACAGGTTGGACTTGATGATCTATGAGGTCTCTTCCAACCTTGGTGGTGATACTGTGATGTCACCTTCAGGCACCAGCTCCTATTCAAATATCCTTTCTCAAGCAAGAAGGAACCTTCCCTCTCTTGTGCCTCACAACTACCTCTGACAAAACCACTGACCTCTACCATATTCAGATCATTTTGTTCTGATATTTAGCCCTTTCTTTTATTTATCAGCCAAGAGCAGCCTTAGGCACCCAACACAAGCTAAGACCCAAGTGGGGAAGTCTTCTGCTCTCCATCACCCCAGCACACCCAGAGCAGGCTGAAGCTTTGAGAAAAGGCACAATTAACAGCAGTTTGGCTCTGATGGGACTTCACCCTTGAGTGACCAACCTCCTAAGGGCGTTCTGGAGCCCACTCACTGTCCTGCTACCTCCATTGCTCACAAAGGCTGCTTGTACTTTTGCTACAAAGAGCCAGGAGCTGCAGGTGTTTAAATTCTTACTTTATTTTGCCAACAAAGCTACCTGCAAGTACAACCAGAAAAACAGGTGTTGAGTGCACAACCATTTCTCACAGGGCTTCAGATGATCCATTATTCCACAGGTTTAGGAAGGGTATTTTTTTCCATAGAGCCCCCAGACTTCTTCCATCCACCTGTATTACAGAGGCCTGGACTTGCAACTCCATCAGCCCCAGGGGATTCCTGTCCTCAAAAGCTGTAGGAGATGAACAAGAGGGGGAAAGTGGGAAGGGCAGTGCCCCAAGTTCCCCCTGAGGTTCTCCTCCAGCTTCTGTCATCCAGACCAGGGCCAACTCCTTGCAAAAGCTTCAGGAACCAGTTCAGGTGTCAGAGAACAACTATTTCACAACCTTGTAAAGTGACGAGCTGCAAGTCCCAGGTACAAACTTCACTCCAACTGGACCATCCAGGAGAAAAGGGATGGAAATCACCCCAGCATGGAGGGCCTGGCAGAGCCCTGAGCTGAGGCAGCCCTGCCTGGAGCTGCAGAGACAGATGCTTTGCTAGCCCTGCGAGTTATAAATAGCAGGACGTGAGCAGCCTCTCCCTAATTGCGTTCCTTCCAGTTGGACAGAAAAAGCCCAGATGGTGCCTCTGCAGCCAGGCAGGGGCAAAACATCAGCCCCAGCCCCTGCAGTCTCCTTCTCTGCAGACTTTCAAAACCCACTTAGGTGTTTTCCTGTGTGACCTGCTCTAGGTGATCCTGCTCTGGCAAGGGAGTTGGACTGGATGATCTCCAGAGGTCCCTTCCAACCCCTACCGCTCTGTGATTCTGCTGTGGGACAGGGGGTTTGAAGCGTGCTCAAGCAAGGAGGAGCCTGAACAGCTTCACCTTGCCCAAGAGGTGAGGTCCAGCAGCAGAGCTCTCCCTGCCTGTCTCCAATTGCTCCTGGGGGTGCAGCTCCAAACCACACACTGAGCTTTGGGTCGAGTTTCACTGCCATGGCCACCAGTGCAGCATCCACTGGCTCTGGCTTCCACCTCAGCACCCTGCCAGCTTCAGCAGTGCACCCACACACCCAGCCCTGGGTGTGCAGTCAGCTGGAGGGGAGCTCACAGGAGGAGAAAGTTATAGAAGAGGTTCAATATGCAGCATCCTTGTTTCCCCCACAAATAATGTTCTAGGAGCCAAGGCCATCAGACCACACTTACCTGCTTTCTGCCAGCAAGCAATGAACCACAGAGTCATCAAACCTATTCTTCTAGCCCAAAATTTGGGATAAACATTTCTCCACTTCCAAGCCACTGCCCTGCACTTTCCTGCAGGGCTGGAGGGCTCAGCTGAGGCCCCCAGGTCCTGCCTCACTTCATTTGTTGGCTGAACAAGTCCCTCTCCTGAGTGCCACATACTTGGGCAGGCCCTGGCTTTATTAATAGCTCTGCTGACCCTGTTGGTGCCTGCAGTCCTGTGCCTGCTGGAACACCACATTTTTCCCACAAGGCAGTGACAATCCCATCTGCTCCTGACTTCACCCCACAGCAGCCAGCAAGGCTCGAGTTTGGGTGGCAGCAACAAGGGGTAAGGGGTACAAACCCAAACACAGGAGATTTCATCTAACCATGACAAGGAACTTGAGGGTGGTGGAACACTGGAAGAGGCTGCCCAGAGGGGTGGTGGAATCTCCATCTCTGGAGTCATTCCAAACCTGCCTGGATGCCATCCTGTGAGCCTGCTCTAGCAGGCTCCAGAGGTCACTTCCAACCCCCACCATTCTGTTCTTCTCTTTGAAAGCTCACTGCTATGCCCTCCAGACTTAGGGACAGTTTTGGTGGCCAGGCCACCACACTGCCTTCAGCCAGCGACCATCAAAGCATTCTAATCCCAAGCGTCCTTCCTGCTCCTGACAGTGCTCTGCTGCTTGGGCGCATCCAAACTCAGGGAGCACACTGCAGGATGGAGATGGGTGACACTGTGCCCACCCCAGGGAAACACCCCAAGGTCAGTACTTTTTCTTTCCCCTTGATGCCAGCCCACAAGGAGGATGGGAAGAAGCACCAGCTCCCACTTCTAGGAATCACAGGTCTGACTGCCCCACAGCCATGGAGAGGCTGAGCAGACCCTGCTGCTCCATGCAAGTGGAAGGGTCAGGATGCAGGAGATCAGCCTCCCTGGAGCTCCAGTCCCATAGTCTGGAGCAGCTGGGGATATGGGCATGAAAGCCACCTTACACAGCAGCACTGCTCACATGAGGACTCTCCTCGCCCCTCAAAGGCAGAGTGTATCCAACACCTCCATAGGACAGGGCAGCAAAGCTCAGTGCTGCACCTTCCAGCTCACACTGCAGCTCCTTGCCCATATTCTCCTCTGCATTTATCATCTTGGAATATTATTTGTTTTCCTGCTGTACCATGAGATTTCTTTCCCCAGCAAAGAGAGGGAAGGGCTTGGTGCCAAGCTGAATGCAGGACACAGCAGCTGAGCTGGTGGCATCAGGTTCCCCAGCTGTCCCCCTCCCACCGTGCAGAGGTAAACACAAAGAGCAGAACAAAAGGCCAAACCGGCTAGATCCCACCTCCAAGATAATTTTCATTCTCAACCCAAAGCAAAAAAGTCCAGCTGAGGAGGGAGCTGTTTCTTCCAAAGCTCGGCTCAACTAAAGGTTTTCTCTTAGCCTCCTCTTGTGGTTGGAACCCGAAGAGGTTTATCCAGCTGGGATCAAATCAGCTTATCATGTAGCATCAGATCTGTGTGGCTGTGGCCTGCACCAGCAGAACTCTATAGAGTTAGCAGAGCAATCAAAGCCTGCTTTGCTCCAGAGTGTGCCAAAGCTGGCTGCCCAGCTGCACCATTGCCTCATCTGTTGGCTGAATGAAGTGACAGGACCACTGCAGGGGAAAAAAAAACACCAAACACAACACACAACCCCCCCACAATTCACAGCACAGAGGAAACAGCTTGCTGGTAATGAGCAGAAGGTTCTGGAAGCAATAGCTGAAAAAGCCACAAATTCCACCTTCACTTTGGTGAGCCACAAGCCTGCATTGTCCTCAGTAATATCCACCATCCATACATCTTCAGCATGAATTCATCCACCCCTCCATGAGCTGTCCCCACTCGCAAGGCCATGACCTCAGCAGCACCACTGGACTAAGCTCTCTCTTCAAGCATTTATTCCGCCCAGTTAATGAGCAAGTTGCTGCATCTGCTTCTCCTCAGCAGCTGCTCGCAGGGACAATTTGCCTACTCTGGCTTTTTAATTAAGTCTGGATTGATGGCTGAAGAGGTTCAGGTCCTGCAAGGCTATCATCACTGCCAGCCTTCAGGCTTTCATGGCACCAGTGCTCCTCCTGGATCTTCCTGGAAGGTCTTTTCCTTCAGTGATGTCCACTCGACCTGGTGGGCTAACAGCATCCTTGTGCAAAGGCTCACCAGTACAGGCACTGGGGTGGTGAGGCAGCCCCCATTTAGGGTGGGCAAGCCCACCACATCCATCAGCCATCTACATCTGGAGTTCAGCAGCGTGGTGAGGGCAGGTTTGGGGTGGGAGGAGACATGGGCTGAGACATGAAGAAAGCAGGTGTTCCTTTAAGCTCACTGGGATGACACAAGCTGCTCGTTTCACTTTTCACAGGACTCCCTCTCCAGCTTGTCCATAAACCACCGTGAGGAGAGTCTGGCTCAGACTGGTCAGACTCTGGAAATAGGTTGCTCAGAGCGGTTGTGGATGCCCCCTTCCTGGAGGTGTTCAGGGCCAGATCGGATAAGACTTTGAGCAACATGGGCTAGTGGGAGGTGTCCCTGCCCATGGCAGGGGAGTTGATGATCTTTGAGGTCCCTCCCACCCTAAGCTATTCTAGGATTCGTTCCTCTCCCCCAGGGATCACATCCAGCCCTTGCCCACCTCATCCCAGCCTCAGGAACCCAGACTGGGACCAATTCTCCCCATCCATGCTGTGCCAAGGTACCACAGAGCAGCATTTTCCTCAGAGACCCAGGGGCGACACACCTGCACATTTCAGCTCAGGTGGGAATTTCCAGAGTAGATGTAAGAGCAGAGCACATCACACACGACATCATCCATTTAATACAGACATTATTTGACATTTATTTAGAGCAGAAAAAGTGCTTCAGAAAGAGATACTCAAGTAAAGGCAAGCTACAATCACAAGATCATTGAGTCCTGGTATCTCATACATGAAAGGGGCATTGCCAGATTAAGAACAAAAAAAGCTATTTTCTGGTAGAAAGAGTAACTGGGCTTTTGGAAATAGCTATTTTATATCATGTTCTGAAACTCTCAGAAACAAAGAATCTTCTACATTACTTAAGATTGCAAAACTCCTCGGCCAGGACATTCCACAAGGGTTTGTTGGTTCTTAAAAGCACAGCTCCACTCACGACTCCCTCCCTTCCAATGAAGTCAGGCAACATAAAACCATCAAAGCTACAGAAAATTGGTCCCCATATTCCAGTGTTACTTTAGAGAACATCTCAGGCTCAGCCTGACAATCCTGACAACAGTTTGTGCTTCCCTCAGTGCATGTCACCACCAGAACATCAAGCTGTAAATGTCTAAAGGCCTACACCACCTCAGCCTTGAAATCAAGCAAAATGAGGACAGAACGGCTGCAAAGGTGACTGCAGCTGGCAAAGGAACCTGAGTGAAGAGACAACGGCTTGGATGGGTGTCTGGGGGAGAAGGGTGGCTTTGAAGCTGGATTTTGGGGCTGTTCATGCAGGTACAGAGGCAGGCTGGCCTCCCTGTGCTGGAAGTTCTGTAGGCACGTGCCAACACGTCAAGCCAAGGGATGCGATTTCTGCAAGCTCATCCCCTCCAGACACTCTGAGACCCTGAATGCAACGGGAACAAAATGTACTTGCCTCAAACTCTGCCATCTCAGCTTTATGTAAAAAGGCCACTCTCCAAGCTACCAATTTTCCCCAGCAGCTGCCAGCAGCATAGCTGCACCTCCACCTCCTGTTGTGCTCACAACCTTCAGCTGCCCCAAACCATCTTCTGCTGTGTCAGCTGTGTGTTGCTTCTCACTGTGCATCTCATTAGCTATTTTCCTGGGCTGTCTCTTCTCTGATGTGGAAAATGGCCTCTTTTTTTAAAGAGTGTCATTCTCTCCAGAAACATTCATCCAGCACCACTGCTCCATGGGGAACTGCTGAAGGGCCTGATTGTGCTGTGCCCCAATCCAGGAGGGAGAGGGGTGTACAATCAGCAAAACTTCTTTGCCTCAGCATTTAAACTGGTAACCATTTCACTTTGAATGAATCTGTACTGACAGTGTGGGTTTAAATAGGTTAAGTCTCTTCCAAGGCAGAGTTTTCCTTGTCCAGCTGAATTCAGCAGGTGTCTGGGTCACTGCTCCTCCAAAGACAGCCGGCACTTGCCATCCTGGGCAGTGTTGTAGGACTCACAGTTTTTGCATTTCATGCCTAGGAGATGGAACTGCACTGTAGAACGGGCATTGCAGTCATTGCAAAGGATCTGCATGGCAAGAAAAGAGAGAGGCAGGCTGTGGTACCAACAGGACACTCAGCAATACACTGCAACCATGCTCCTAGCAACCACACAACTGGTCTGCCATCAGGGGACAGAGCAGAAAATACCTTCGAGACAGAATTAATTCTTTCAGCTCACACTGTGTCATCAGAGAATTTACTTTTAGTACTTAAAGGTGACTCACTGTGTATGTCAAGGGTGCAGAGGCTTTGGCTTCTTCTCTTGATGTAAAAAAACACCAGAGAAGCCCTCCAGTGAAGATGAGAGCAGGTTAACCTGCTCAGAGGCAGCAACATGAGCCAGTCTGCTGCGCAAGACAGGCAGTGAGAGCTCTTCTCAGAAGAGATACTCCTCAAAAATCCTGACTCCCAAGAGTCTGTAGGATGGGCTGTCCAAAACCTAACATGCAACTAAACCATCAACGACCGGTTCCATTCAGTGCTACCAGTCCCGTGGTTCTGAGTTAAAACACACAGCAAGAACAAAACAGAGGCTGCCTCTCTGTGCTCTGTATTTACAAACTCAGCAGAAGATTACACATGACAGGTCCTCATCTTTCCCTCATCCTCAGGTTGACTTCTGCTGCAGGACAGGTCCCCAGTGCCCCGCTACTGCCAGTACTGCAAAGGCACAGATCTGTCAATACCAGAGAGATGGGCTCAGGTCTCATCTCTTACCTCCACCATCATGTTCTGATACTCCGTGGGCATAGGAGTCTGTGCTACTTCATCATCCAGCTGGCGCCAGTACCTTGTCATATCTAAAGCCGAGTGCATGCACAAAGGACACCTGTAACCCCTGGCAGAAAGGGAGGGGAAAGAAGTCCAAATCAAAAGATGGAGTGAAGGCAATCAAGTAAGTTCATCCAAAAGGCTGAGTTTCATATCATACCACGGAGAAATACTAGGGATTAAAATATGCTTGCAAACAGACATGGAAATTAAAAGCCCCTTTGCCATTTAGGAGTTGGCTGGGTAAGGGGTTGGCACTGGGATGTTTGCCTCTGGAAGGGATCTGTTTGGTCTACATCATCATGCTTAGAAATACTTACTCCTTTAGCATGTCCTCGTAACACGTTCTGAAAAGAAAACATGAAGGTCAGGTCAGTAGAAGAATGAAATCTCTGACTGCTAACAAACTGAGCAAAGGGGAGTCAGTGCATAGCTACCCCCAAACCAGACACTAGAATGTATCCTTAGTCCAAGTGCAAAGTAAGTTTTCCCCCAAACTTCAGTAATGCTTAGGCAAAAAACCTGATGCAAAGCAGACTTGACTCCATTCTAAGATCTTCTAACCCTACATGTGGGAGCAGTGCCAAGACTGTGACAGGGATAGTGTTGTTGAGCTGAAGGAGAAGTGTGGCAAGCAGGCTGAGAAACGGAATTCTGCCACCCTGCTCTGCTCTGGTGAGACCTCACCTTGAGTTCTGCCTCCAGTTCTGGAGCCCTCAACACAAGAGACACACAGACTTGCTAGAGTGGGTCCAGAAGAGGGCTACAAACATGATCAGAGGGCTGGAGCACCTCTGCTACAAGGACAGGCTGGAAGAATTGCGCCTGTTCAGCCTGGAGAAGAGAAAGCTTCAGGGAGACCTTAGAGCTGCATTTCAGTATCTAAAGAGCACCTACAGTAAGGCTGGGGAAGGATTGTTTAGAAGAGCTTGCAGAGACAGGATGAGAGGCAAGGGTTTGAAAATGGAGCAGGGGAAATTTAGGCTGGACATCAGGAGGAAGTTCTGCACAATAAGGGTGGTGGAACATTGAAACAAGTTGTCCAGAGATGTGGCTGAGGATCCAGCCCTGGAGACAGGATCAAGTACCTGTGAAGAAGGTGACCACAGGGCAGGACATGAGCTCCAACACGAGATGTGTGAATATCCTGCTTTGAAAAAAGTAACAGACAAAAGACAAGAAAATTAATTCAAACACATCTGAAAATAGAGTCCTACACAAATCCAGGTGAGGAAACGAGAGGAAAAAGCCCAGCTCACCTCCAAACATATTGGACAGTCTTGCCTGGAGACGTTTTCAATGCACTGTGCAAAAAGGAAGAAACAAAAGAAGTTATTCCATTGCAGTCTTCTAAGTTTCCTTTAGAATAGTAAGAAAAGATGTAGGAAACGTTTTACTGTTTGTATTTAGGTTTGTTCTGAGGATTAGTAGGTGGCTTAGCAGATTAAAACCAAACAACTTCAAAGTAATAATAAGAAAAGGGCTCCCAGAACCTGTTCTCACAGCAGCAAGCTAGCTCTTCCTATACTACAGCAAGAACAGGAGCTCAGATCTGCAATCAACAGCTAATTTCAGAAGACCAAGGTATTTATTGTCTATAGCTTCAACTGCCAGTGAAACCATCCCAAAGTGCTGTGCTGCTGCTGGATGCACTTGGAGACTCTGCCACTCTCCCTATCTGTATGGAGCTGTGGCACCATCGGCTTTCACGTTCCAGGTGTTGCTTTGGTTATTTTAAGATATGGAGTCAATTGGTGTATTTTTATCATAGAATACCAGGTTGGAAGGCACCTCAAGGATCATCTGGTCCAACCTTTCTGGGAAAAAAACATGATCTAGGTAAGATAGCCCAGTATCCTGTTCAGCTGTTGGGGACTCCACCACGATTACTCCCATGGCTGATTGTCCTTGTAATGACAATTTTTCTTCTTGTACCTAATTACCCATTATGCCTTCTGACTCCTTGCACAAGGGAGCTTTCGTCTTCTTTGTAGCTTCCTTTTAAATACTGGTGAGATCTCCCTTCAGCCTTTTTCTCCCAAGCCTGAAGAAACACAGTTCTCTCAGCTTTTCCTTATATGGCAGCTTCTCAGTCCTTGGATCATCTCTGTGGCCCTCCTCTGGGTTCTCTCCACCCTGTCCTCATCTTCTTTTGCACAGAGAGGACCAGGACCAAGACCAAAACCAAACATGACATTCCAGGTGAGGCCTGACCAGCAATAAGCAGAGTGGGACAATGACTTCTTTATCTGGTGATGTCCCTGTTGATGCAGCCCAACACCATGTTGTCATTCCTTGCCACAGCAGCACACTATAAACTCATGTGGAGCTTGCTGTCCACCAAGACCTTCAGGTCCCCTTCCACAGAGCTGCACTCCAGCTGTGCTACGCTCCAGGATTATGCTTCCCCAGGTAGAAAGCTTCACACCTGTCCTCGCTGAACTTCACAAGGTTGTCAGCCCACTCTTCCAGCCTATCCAGGTGTTCCTGCAGGGTGGTTTGCCCTTGTGAAGTGTTTGTTTCCCCACTCAGACGCCAAACTTCATCAGGGTACACTTGATGTCATCATCCAGACCACTTAGGAAGACAGGGCCATAAAAATTATCCAAGGATTAGAACACTTCTCGTATGAAGAAAGGCTGAAAGAACTGAGGTTGCTCAGCCTAGAGAAGGGCCAAGGGGACCTTATTATGGCCTTTTAGTACTTGAAAGGAGCCCATAAGAAAGACAGGGACAATCTTTTTAGCAGGGCCTGTTGTGATAAGGGGTGATGGTTTGAAACTAACAGAGGGAAGACAGATAGAAGGAAGAGAATTTTTACACTTAGGGTGGTGCGACTCTGGCTGAGGCTGCCCAAACAGTTGGTACAAGCCCCATCCTTGGAACTACTCCAGGGCAGGTTGTTTGGGGCTCTCAGTAACCTTGCTCTAGTTGAAAATGTCCCTGTTGATGGCAGTAGAGTTGGATAAATGACCTTTAAAGGTCCTCTCTGACATAAACCTGTCTGCGATTCCATATCAAACAGTGCTGGGCCCAGTACTGATGGCTGGGGGCACTCGTTTGACAAGGAGCTCCTCGCCAAGACCCTCTGGGCGCAGCCAGCCAGATGCCCACCCACCGCACAGCTCCCCCTGCCCAGACGGCACCGCAGCCGCTTCCCAGAGGTGGGCTGCATTCTTACCTTGTGCTTTCCTCGGAGACTCAAGCTTAGGCACAAATTGCATGTGGAACAGTGGAAAAAATCCTCTTTGGGCCCGATCCTGAGGGGGAAAAAAGCGTCAAGCCGAAGCCGGAACCGAGCGGGGCAGGTCTGGGACCCCGGGGCCGCAGCGTCCGCCCGCCCTTCACGTACCTGCAGATGCCGCAGTCGGCACAGTGGTACTGCTTCTTATCGCGGTCGAAGAGGTGGCAGATCTCGCAGTAGTACTCTCCGAAGAGGTTCTGGCAGCCCTCGCAGCGCTGCTGGGCCTGCCGCCACAGCGGGGCGGAGGGAGAAGCGGGGAGACGGCAGTCAGCTTTCCAACACTCGGATACACATAACATGGCGGCGCCCCCCCCCCCCCCCCCTTAAAATGGCGGCGCCCTCCAGCCCCTTCTCCCCACCGCACCCACCTTCTGCAGCAGGCGGCAGCGAGTGCACTGCACCTCGGCCACACGGAACCGGTCCAGCCGGTGCCCCTCGGCGCCGTCGTGGCACAGGCGGCAGGCGTACAGCTTCCCGCAGCACGGCGCCTGCGAACGGCACGGCACAACCTCAAGCGCCAGTTAGCGGCACCCCGCTCCCGCCCTGTCCTCCCCTCCTCGCCACCGCCTCACCCGCAGCAGGCAGCCCCGCCGGTAGTGCTCGCAGCCTTCCTCCCCGCCCGACGCCATGCTGCCCCGCCTCGCGCGGCCCGGGGCTGCCGTCGCTTCCGTTTCCGCCGTTCCTAGGTGCCGGTGAGGCGGCTGCTGGCAGTGCCAACGCCGAGCAGCGAGTGGCGCTCAGCGCTGCTCAGTTAGCCACCCTTCCTAAGCATTTCCCCCCTCTTCCGTTAAACTTTACCCCCGCTTAAAAATCGACCGTTCTTTCCACCCCAAAAAAACAACTTTCCTTTCTCCCCTCTTCCCTGTAACCTTCATTTCCCCTCCCGTTTCCCTAATATTTCCCCCCTTTTCTCCCCATTCGCCTAAAACCTTACTTTCCCCACCTATTTCCCTAAAATTTCCTTTCCCACTCTCCTAAAAGTTCTTTTCCCCCCTAAAACCTTCCTTATAGTCTCCCCAAACCTTTCTTCTATCCTAAAACTTTTCCTTCCCCCACCCTTTTCTTCCCCTCTCCTGTTTTTTTCCTTCCCTAGGCCCTTCCTTCGAGTCTCACTTAAAACCATTCTTGCCCATCCTCAAAAAACTTCTTTCCCTCTTCCCTAAAACCTTTCTCCCCCCAAAAAACCTTCCATCTTCCCCTAAAACCTTCTTTCCTCCTCCCCAAACCCAAAAAGGGCCTCCTATTCCCCTAGATTCTTCTTCCAAAACATTTCACCCCCTCTTCTCTAAAACCTTCTTCCCCTCACCTCCAAACTTCCTTTCTTTCATCCCAAGCACCTAAAATCCCCCCCCGCCCCCGCCTCCAAAATACCCCCCAAATCTTGCCTGATGGATGCAGCAGAGGGGACAGCAGCCTGTAGCTGCAAGTAGCTTGGGTGGGTGTGTCCATGGGGGACATCAGGAATCTCTGCTTGGAAAGGTCTTCAAGAGATATGATGTCAGCTGTTAAATGAAAGCTGATTCCCAAGTCCTAGAGACAACAGATAGGACACCATGGCCAGGGAAGACCAAGCCCATCTTACACCTGCAAGCACACGCTGAGACCTTTGCAATCTGTCCTTTTATTTACAGATGTTAACATACATGTCAAAACACAGCACAGCCACAGAGCTGTAGATATGGTGACATCCATACTGCATTCTGCCGTGGCACGTGGATGGGACAGGCTGTATTTTGTGGAAAAGACAAGATCCAAAACTACATCACACGGGGGAGTGAGATGCAGCAGCAGCCTTGAGCTGCTGCAGAAGAGTTGTGAGCAACACAGGGATACCACAGAGCTGACTCCAGCCAGCTCTCAAGGTCTCCTAACAGTCTTGAGATAAAGGCAGTGCCATTTTTTTCTCTCCCCATGAGTTTTACACGTGTCTCATTTCCCCTCAAGGAACCCCAAGGTTCCTTTAGAGACCTAAAAGGACTGATGACTTCAGTGAGCTACTGAGCACTCAGCAAAGCCATTCACAGTGCTACTGGCTCAGCATTTTACACAGATATTCTTCACCCAGCATTGCCAGATAACAGGCCCAGCTAAACACCTGCAAGACAACTACCCAGATTAGGAGATGAAAGCATCGAGGGAAAAGGGACCTCACATGAGGTCACACTGACTGCATTAGCAAGGGTGTCCAAGGAACAGCTGGGAACAGCTGGGAACATTTACAGGTTGTATTTCTTGCACAAACGTTTTCTTCACTGATATTTTTGTCAAGGGAAAAGTGTTTTCCAGTACAGGTCAGGTAGCCTCCACCACAACCTGGCAAACTGAGCAGCTCTCTACTCTCCACACTGTTCATTTAAAAAGAAAAATCCCTCACGAGGGCAGCAGTTAGACAAAGCAAAGCCCAACTTCCTTCCAAATCCTCCAAACCAGCTTCTGCCCTTGCCACACACCACGTACCACTATTTTCTCCAAGCGCTCTCAGACAAGACCTGGCCCTAGGCCAGAAAGTCAACATCTCAGGAGCTGTGTTGTGCATGCAAGAAATGCAGCGTCGATGAGCACAGGCTCTGTCCTCAGGCTGGACCTGAGCCACTTCCCATGGCATTCTGCTGCACCAACAAGAGCAAGGGACGCTCCTCTCTCCTGCAGACACCTTGCAGCTCTAGTACCTGGAAAATCTCAGGCAGGTTGTCCCTACTGTTGCAGCAACCTGCAGCAAGAGAAGAGCAGAATGACGTCAGGGACAGGCTACAACACCACAGAGGTACTCCCTCATGATGCGCTTCCTTCGTTACAGCTACAGCTGTGCACTTAGGGAATCATTTAGGTAGGAAAAGGTAAGACACACATGAGACAACTTTCGCCAGTTGTCCTTTTCCCCAACTTCTACTGTCAGAACTGTAGAAATAAAAGCCTACCTTTACCTTTCACAGGCAGGTATTATCTTCTCCATTAGTCTAATGCTCAACCCTGGGGAAGCTGTCTTCTAATGCATCAGACAACAAGGTCCCTGACAATTGTAACTTGGGAAAGAAAAAACAGAGGCTCAGCTTCCAGGAAACAAGAGAACAACCAGAAATCACCTTCTAAGGACATAAGCAGTGCCCACGTGTAACTTAAATCTGTTCTTTGATCAAATCAGACTTCAAATGCTTCCTCCCCAACACAGTCTGCCAAATCTCACCTGAAGTGAAGCAGCCAAAGTGACTGCCTATGGAATTACTAACCTCTCAAATAACATCTCAATTAATCTTTAAGAGAGCTACAACTTCTCCCTTTCTCTCCCTATGCCAGGCTCCTATAGTTTCTTCTTCCCTACTGCACTCAGTCCCTTGACATCTAATTCAGCCAGATGAGCTCTCCGTGAAACATGTATCCCTCTTGGTAAATCCAGGCACCTGAAACAGCAGCAGTTCAGGTTGTCTGTCTTAGCAGTGAGAATCTTGTATTTAGCTGACCCATTTGCATCATATAGAGCCCCATGTTTCATCTGTGACCCTTCTCTTTTCCCCTAGTATGAATGCCTCAGGTCTTTCACTCAGACAGCTAAGAAACCAAGCAAGTTCTGCTTCTGTGAAGAGTCACAGTGGAAATTTGTGGGTCACAATGTTCAGGAAGCCCTGAATCAAACAACCACAGAGCAGCACAAACTATTTTATTGCTTTGTTACCTGCTGTGAGGTCAGGCTTGGGTTATGGAGGTCTATAGCAGCAAGGGAGGGGACACGGGACTCTAAAATGGTTTTATTTTCCTTTCTCAGGAATCTAGGATGCCATGCTGCAAAAGACAAAGAATTACCATCGTAATGTACTCTGCTTCCTGCCAGCTCTTTAGTATTCAGGTTTTATTTAGGGGACAGCAAAGCTCATACCTTCCACTCCCCTCAGTTCAGGAAGATGATTCAGCTCTGGCAGACGCACATCTGTCTTAGAAAATTCCCATTTTTTCCTGTTGGCCTGAAGGATGTTTTTTTCATTAGTTACCTGTAATCAAGGGCATAAGTATCAGCTCAAGAAAATACAGGAAAAATAAACCCAAAGAAACTAAAAAGATTCTGATGCGTGAAGGACTCTGTTCTGCTCAAGTGTCACTTGTACATTACAAACAACAGAACAGGCACAGTTAAAACCACTCCACCATCAGAACGAGGCTGCAAAATACAATGCTTGGAGAATGGCTTGGATTAGTTGCCTGTAAAAAGGGAAATGTTCCTCCTGGCATGGAGCGAATATTGCCTAGGTAGTGAGTGCAGTTGGAAGCTTTCCTTTTCACTTGTTTTCATCATCAGTTTTCAATGCATTCATGGCACTAAAGAAGACCCTGCCCACGTTCAATCCAAATCCTCGGTTCTGCCTCAGTAGCACAGCACATATGGTCTATTTCTGGCCAGGCAGGAGGCCATGGATACATTCCAAGTCTCAAATCCTGTGTTGGACTCTTCCTCTCATTAAAACTGTCCTCTGACACAAAATGTTTCATAACCAATAACTATTAGCAAAAGGTAAGAGATGACACACTTGTAGAGACAAAAAAAGGGGTAAAGAAATGTTTCTAGCTGAGAGTTACGGTGAAGGCTGCAACAGATGACATCTCTGACAGTAAAACACATACTTGTGTTCACAGTTTACCTTTGCTTTGCCAAATGGGGAAAGAGAGAGGACTTACTGATGTCAAGCTGACGCTGTAACGGCCTGCTGGAGAATGCTTCCGTTGCTTTAGAAATGGATTCAGGTATTTTTTACTCTTTTTATCAACTCTGCAATCAAAAATGTCCCAAGCTTTGTATTAACTGGGCTAACACGGACAATATAAACAGAACAAATCTAAGGCATGCACAAATACTGTCATTACATGCTGACAAAGAAGGCTCGTGGGGAGAACATCCTTTGTGAGCTTAGTTAACACAGCAGTTTGGTCCAAAAGACAAAACCATCACTCAAAGCAAGGCCATTCTCACAGCAGCTGGCAAACTGTTGTTCAGAACTTCGCTAAACGCTGGCACACACGGACCCTGTGCAGCTGCTCATGGTTAAGCCAGGCTTTTGCATTCAAGTACAATCTTCCACCCAAGAGCTGCTCCCAACCCTGTCCTGTCACAAACCCACAAGCTGACGTTCTCACATCATTACCCAGCACCTCTCTCAGGACATTACAGCTCCTCAGCAAGTTGGATGATGGATAAAAGCTTTTCTAGCTCTGCTCCCATACCTGTAATTAAGGTTCCCAGGCACATGACCCATTCCGACTGTAGTGGGAGAAAAGTTCTGGTTGATGGGAGGGATCACTGTTATGCCAACGTTCTTGGCATAGTCCAAGCTGCTGCTGGAATCTCTGAGGCTGGTTTGAGGGCTCATTTTGAATGGGTTGATGGCACTGTCATAGAGGGAGCTCAGGCGGGAGGCTCGGTCTGCTTTCTCTGCGTCGGCTTTTGAGTACTTCGCCTTTAAGGGCTTTGTTTCTCTGCCCTTTGAGTCAATGCTGAAGTCCTGTTTGGGAAGAGAAATGCCATCTTTCTCTTACAGTCGTGTCTAAGAGGGAGCTTAGGGCAGGTTAAAAGTCAAAAGCCTGAACCTGAACGATTCTGCAAAGATCTGATGGAATTGGTTTTAGTAGAAAACCTCTGTTTTCCATCAAATGGGAGAAGACTGGTTCAGGGTTCCAGCACCCTCTGTAAATAAGCTACCTTAGAATAGGTTTGGGAATGATCATAGAATCATCATAGAATAGCTTAGGTTGGAAGAGACTCAGAGATCATCTACTCCAACCGTCCATGTGCAAGGACACTTGGCTACTCAGAGTTTTGTCCAACCTGGCCTTGAACACCCCAAGGGAGGAGGCATCCACAATCTCTCTGGGCAGCCTTTTCCAGAGCCTCACCACTCTTGTAGTGAAGAACTTCCTCCCAAGTTCCAGTCTAACCCTGCTTTCCCTCGGCTCCAAACCATTCCCCTTGTGCTGTCTCTAGACACCCTCATGAAAGGTCCCTCTTCAGCCTTCCTGTAGGATCCATTCAGCTACTGGAAGGCAGCTCTAAGATGCCCCTGGAGTCTTCTCCAGGCTGAACAGTCCCAGCTCCCTCTGCCTGTCCTCATAGCAGAGGTACTCCAGCCATTGCATCATCTTTGTGGCCTCCTCTGGACTCACTCCAAAGCTCTATGACCTTCTTATGCTGAGTATTTGAGGTGGGGTCTCAGAAGAGCAAGAAGAGCCTCATTCTGTGTCACATCTGAAGAACTGAAGTAAGAATTGAGCCCAGTGTCACCTCAGTGGCACTCAGCATCTGGCTGAAAGCAAAATATGTAGTTTTGGAAACAAGGCTTTAATGTAGGGCACATGAGCATGTTTTTGTGCTTCAACATGACTGATGCTTCCCAGTTCATTCTCCCTTCAGCTCCATGATTCTCAGTAACTACAAGGAACTGACCAAACATTCATGTGCAGACTGCTGAGCCAAGCACCGGAGAAACCCTGGAGCAGCCCAACAGCTGGAATCGAAGGCACAAAACTTGCACACAGCAGCCTACAAGCTGTGTTGCACCAAGTGTCAGAGCTGTGGGGGCACAGGCATAAGGTACTGTCCTGAACTGGGCATCCTGAGCACTGTTAAGACTCACAGTGGTCTCCTAGGGTGAGCTTCTCACATCACACTTCTCTAGGCTTTTTTAAAAGCATGGAATGGACAATTATGTCTCTGGGTTTGCTATGAACTTAAACTGCTGCACATATTTATACAGAAAAAAATAATAATAATACAGGTTTGGAGAAGAAATCTGGACCAACCTGGACAGCAAGCATTTTCCTCTCTTCTAAAACACCATCTTTGTCCCCTTTGCTGATTTTTGATTTCTTTTGTAACTGATGGTCTCTGGCCTCTTTCTGAATCTTTAACTTAAGCTCCTGAGTAAATTCACATTTCATACAAGGAAAAAAAAAAAAAAAACCAAAAAAAAGGGCTTCTGTTAATCTCCAGGACATCACCAGCTGATGTTCAGTCCAGCCTTTAAAGTAATCATATAATTCAACTAACAAGGCAGTCAAATAGGCTGTGCCCTTTAAAATAAGTAAAACTCTGCAGCATACACGTTTTACATGTGTGAAATGACTGTGACCTGAAGTAAGTTCCTCAGCAATTAAGGTCCTTGTACCTCAGCCTGGTGTGGATGCAGACAGTGAGCACAGTGTATGCCTGTGTTGCCCAAATAAGGCACGACTGGGCACGCACCCCAATGAATTAATGTGGTGACAAGGTGCTGAAGCAAACATGCCACTGCAAATGTGTTCCCTTTCAGCTGTTCTCCTACTTCCAGGAAGGCTAAAACCAAACAAATCCAAGACATTCAGGGGTTGTCAGCTCTGCAAACAAAGCATTCTATCTTCAAGTGCAACTGGTTAGTCTCCTTCTAATATTAGCCTGTTTTGGACAAGAAATGAACTGTTTACCTTTCAGCAAATCCATCCTTGTTAAATAAATCACACTGCAAGAGCTCAGCACAGGATGGTCTCTTGTCTGGATCAATCTGCAAACACTTCTGTCAAGTCAACATCAGGAGGAAAATATGTTAGAAATTGCAGAATGGGTTGGGTTGGAAGTGACCTCCAAAGGTCATCCAGTCCAACTCCCCTGCAGTGAGTAGGGACATCCTCCACTAGATTAGGTTGCTCAGAGCCTTGTCCAGCCTGACTTTGCATAGCTCCAGGGATGGGGCCTCAACCCCATGGGCACCACCTCCCTGGGCAACCTCTTCTGGTCTTCCAGCACTCTCATGATGCAGAACTTGTTCCTAACATGCAATTTTGATCTGCTTTTCTCTCATTTCGAGCCACTGCCCTTGTCCTATCATTGCAGGTCTTTGCAAAGACCTGCAGTCCCTCTGCAGCCTTCACATATTTGAGCTCTATACGCTGCAAATCCTCCCTGAAGGACATGCTGTGACCATTTTGGCTCTGGAGATGACTGTCTCGTCACCCAGGATGGTAGCTGTTGTATCCTTGTATCCTCACCGAGCTACAAACCCAAGCAGTCCCTCACTGCATGGACAACTGAGCCAGTTTAACAGCCCCACACATTTCTGTACATTGTATTCAGCTGCTTAAAACAAAATAAAGAGAGAAACATTAATAATCAGTGATCAGTTAATTACCTTGGCTAAATCTAGCACTGCAGCAGGGAGCTTGGGATATCGTTTGTCCAGAGACTCAGCCTCCTTCACTTCAGGCAATCTCATGCCAGAAAAGAGGGGATTTTTATAGAATAACTCCTGGTGTCTTGGAATTAAACTACCTGGAATCACACAAACAAAGCAACCACGTGGAAGCAATACAGAACAGTCCCAGGGAACACCTGAGAGGCTGAAATACTGTGTCAGCACTACTGTTAAGGGCCAAAGGGGTGTGCTTACCCAGGCACTTGGTGATGTGGTAGAGCTGGTCAATGTCTGAGTCTCCAGGGAAGAGAGGCTCTCCTGTGAGCATTTCTGTTACCAGACAGCCAATAGCCCACACATCCACAGCTCTGGAAAGAAACAAAACATCCCAGCTCAGCATGGCTTCACGCATCTCTTTGATCTAAAGGCTGGCCCAGACCAGTCTTCAGCAGGTTACAAGCCTCAGGGGTAACTGTACCCTGCTAAACAGGAAAAGAGCTCTTTATCAAACTTATAAACACCCTGAAGAATTGAAAAAGATTTAGCTCTGGAAGCAGGCAATTGCAATCAGAAGCCTGTCAGGTATAAAATCAGGTTCCAAACCCCAATGCTTTAAAAATAGTAAGAAATCAGAACACATTAGTGGAATCTTGCACTTTAGAGAGCACCAAGGTAAGCAGCTCCTCTTTCTGCATCAGGTCCTTCAGGCACATTTACTTGAACACCAACTTTAGGTAATCCAGGGACATATTAAAACCTGCACAATTGCACTAATAGTGCTGTGAATTACGCAGTTTAAGTTCTGACCTGCTTTTACGGCACTGGAGATCCCAGTAACAAAAATCTCATTCATCCTACCTCCTCCCTCCTGAAATCATAGAATCACAAAATGGTAGGGGTTGGAATAAACCTCTGAAAATCAAGTCCAAACTCCCTTGCCAAGGGAGGATCACCTGAAGCAGATCATATGGGAATATGTCTAGGCAGGCTTTGAAAGTCTCCAGAGATGGAAACTCCACCACCCCTATGGAGAATTGTTTGGAGGGACTTTTCTACCTTCCCTCCACAACTCCAACTGCACAGGAGGAAGGTCTAGCACAGCCTTCCTCAGTACCAGCAGCAGCAACTGAAACGCTCCTACAGACAACAGACCAGGAATGCTGAGGGGTCTATTTGCCTTTCAAGCCAGGAAATTAGCTGTAATTAGCTGTATAGTGAGAGAGAGAAGAGGAAGACTTAAACCTTTACAAGTGAACAACCAGGGAGTACTGAACAGCATCCCTTTAACCTGTTTGCCAAGCAACAGTCTCCTGCCTCCCCAACAGAGAATCCCCACCAATACTGTCCACAAACCCCTCTGCAGCCTTGCCTGCCAGGCTCTTACTTGCCATACTTGCTGTCTCCCACCAGCAGCTCTGGGGCTCTGTACCATCGAGTTGCCACGTAGTCTGTGTAAGCTTCGCCAGAGGCTGCCAAGGTACGGGCAAATCCAAAGTCACACAGCTTGACAACTCCTGACTGGGAAACCAGGATGTTCTCTGGCTTAATGTCCCGATGTATTATCTGCACAGGAGAAAAAAAAACAAGTCAAAATAAATAGAATTACCCATTTTTCCATAATAAGTTGACTGGCTTATCAAAAATAGTAGCTCCCTCACACTGACTGGATCACCAAAAATTGCAGCTTCCTCACATCCAGGTTGAAAAATCCCATTTATTGTAGGCATGGGAAACATATGGAGGCTACAAGAGACAGTTGCGTGCACACAGTCCAGGAACAAGTGCACAGGTAAACACACAGTATCTAATTTTTTGAGGCATTTTATGTATCTTTCTGCTTAAGTTCTGTAGGTATTATTTACTAGAGGGATTTTAACATGCAGAGTTCAGGATGCTTGAAAATCCAGCCTTGAGCACAGGTTTAAAAGCTGGAAATGCTGACCCTTGGGTCATGGGCATGTCCTGCAGTTAAATGCATGAAGTACTTGAGGATTTTGTAAGAGACACCAAACTTAAAGTATCTAAATGTGTGTTTATGTCTACAGTTACACAGTGGGGTTAAATTGGGGAACCTCTTAGGAATAAACTGAGAACAAAATGTTTAAACTACTGAAGAGAAAAAGGCAGCCTAAATGTTTATACAGGCTAGGAACATCAAACTTTTGAAATCATTATTTCCCTCTGCAAGATAAGCCAAGATGCAATGAGGTGTCACCAAGTATTGGATTCCTGTGGATTTCTGGACCTTTCCTTTGAAAGACACTCCCATAAATCAGACAAACTGCTGGATTAGCTGACATCAAGCTCTGACATTTTATATCAGTTTCAGTCCTTCCCTTCTGCCCTGCTTCTTCCCTCTCAAACAAAGATTTATTTCTCTAAGTTTTAATATATATTTAAAATAACATGGATCTATGAATCCAAGGTTAAGTGCAGCACTACCTTCCGGTGCATACTTACATTATGGCTGTGACAAAAGGCTATTCCTCTCATGATCTGAAACAGGTATTTCCGAACCCTGCTGTAGTCCAGCCCATTTGGAAAGGCCTCAAGGTCATCAAGCACCGTGTGATCCACAAATTCAAACACCAGGTACCACCGTTTCTTCTTTTTATACACTTCCACCAGGTTCACCAGATTCTCATGCCTGAGTTGCTGTTACAAAACAGGAAACATCTTTCAATTGCAAGCCAGACAGGGTGCTGCCTTGCAACGCTCTACTTGTCATGGCACTCACATTCACCACTCTTAAAATCAACTCATAAAATCAATTCATTGGTATTTTAGAATACATTTCACTTTGCCAACTTTGTTTTATTTATTGATGTTATAGTGACAGGATGAGGGGTGATAGCTTCCAGAAGGAAGAAGCTTGATTCAATTTAACCATTAAGAAGAAATTCTTCCTCATAAGGGTGGTAAGGAACTGGTACAGATGGCGCAGAGATGCTGTGGAGGCTTCAAGCCTGGAAGTGGTCAAAGGCAGGCTGTATGGGGCCTTGAGCAACATACGTGTCCCTGCCCAGGGGAGGTTAAAACTAAATGATCTAGAGGATTATAGCATCACTGAATGGCTTGGGTTGGAAGGGACCTTAAGGATCATCTATTTCCAACCTCCCCTGCAGAAGCATGAATATTTTCCACTAGATTATCATTTCCCTTGCCTGCAGCAAAGCAGGTCACTAGGGTAATAACTACAGGAGCTTCAAAATATAAGCGTTCTCACTCTATTCAAACTATCTCTACCATTTAAACTATATCTACCAGGCTTGCATAATGTCTCCCATAAATGTCATAATACATAAATGTCTCCCAGCTGAACGAGAAGCTACACATTTGAACATGAACCCATGAAAATGCCATTGCTTTGGTCTGACTTTGCTGGAAAACACAGGTCTGCTCACTTCAGCTGCCCGTCACAGCCCACTGCTCACCTTCAGCAGCTTGATTTCCCTCACGGCGATCTTCCTCACCACAGCATCGTCCTCGCTTTCCAGGAACTTCTTGACGGCGACGATCTGCCCGTTCTCCTTGTTTCTGCACTTGGTCACCATCCCGTAGCTACCTTCTCCCACCAGGCCCAGCACTTGGTACTTCTCCATGGCCACAGCCTCCCTCTGCAGGAGGTCGAGGACGAGGAAAGCTCCCTTATGGCGTGGCAGGCTGAAGGGATCGGGCCCTGTAGAAGCCTCAGATCGCGCTGCCGCTCCGCAGCAACAGGCCCAGGCTGTTGGGCAGCGGCTGTTGCCGGGGCAGCGGTCTGCCGTAAAGCGCAGCCGCCGCGCACGCCACCCCTGTCGCAACAGCCGCGCCGTAGAGCACTCCGCTGCCCGTGGCCGTCAGAGGGGTAAGCCTGCTCCAGAATTTTTCCTCTAACGTCCACTCTAAACTTCTCCTGGCGGAACTTGAGACCATCTCTTTTGTTCTATCATTAGTTACTTGTGAGAAAAGTCCGACCCTTCACCTCACTCCCAGCCTCCTTTCAGGGAATTAGCGATTAGGTCTCCCCTCAGCCTTCCTCACACTAAACAATCCCAGGTCCCTCAGCTGCTCCTCACCAGACCTCTTCTCTGGACCCTTCATCAGTTTGATGGCACTTTTCCAGACACTACTGCACCTCAATGTCCTTTCTTGGAATGAGTGACCCAAAACTGAACACAAGTGGCCTCACCAGTGCTGCATACAAAGGGATGATCCACGTCCCAGTCCTGCTGGTTACACTATTCCTGATACAGGCCAGGATGTTGGTGGTCTACCTGGCACACACCAACCAGCACCCCCAGGTCCTTTTCCACCAGGCAGTTTACAGCCACTCTGCCTCAATGTTGGAGTATTCATGTGGTTGTCACGACCCAAGTGCAGGACTCAGCACTTGCCCTTGTTGAATCTCATTCCACTTGCCTTGGCCTGTCCAGATACCTACGTAGACCATCCCACCCTTCCTGCAGATCAACACTCCCACTCCCTTCCTAACAAAGCCAGCCTAAGAGAGCACCCAAGGCATGCTGGAAATGTACTTGACTAGAACAAGTAAAAAGCCCCTATAAAGCATTTTTCTTGAGGTTCTTTTCCTCAAGCCATTAAGGCACATCAAGAACAAGTGACTAAGCAATCTCATGGCATGAAAATGTGTGGTGGGCAGCATGCCACGATGAATACCAGTATGAATTCATTTAATGAATAATCCCTGCCTGAGCAGCTGTGTGCTGTGGCAGCTTATGTTGCTAGAAAAGTGGCAACAAGCAAGGTGGAATAATTGGAGGTAAAATGAATGTATCAGTGCTCCTGCTGGGCATTTTCTTTTTAAAACATGGCAGTTTCTTCACATATTACTGTGCTCTGGTGAGACCTTACCCAGAGTACTATGTCCAACTCTGGAGTCGTAGAATCATAGAATCAGTCAGGGTTGGAAGGGACCACAAGGATCATCTAGTTCCAACCCCCCTGCCATGGGCAGGGACACCCCTACCTTAGATCAGGCTGGCCACAGCCTCATCCAGCCTGGCCTTAAACACCTCCCTGGGCAACCCATTCCAGGCTCTCACCACTCTCATGCTGAACAACTTCCTTCTCATGCCAGTTTGAAGCTCCCCACTTCCAGCTTTGCTCCATTCCCCCCAGTCCTGTCACTCCCTGATATCCTGAAAAGTCCCTCCTCAGCTTTTTTGTAGGTCCCTTTCAGATACTGAAAGGCCACAAGAAGGTCATCTGGGAGCCTCCTCTTCTCCAGACTGAACAGCCACAACTCTTTCAGTCTGTCCTCATAGCAGAGCTGCTGCAGCCCTCTGATCATCCCAGTGGCCCTTCTCTGGACACACTCCATGCAGTACTCCAAGTGAGGTCTCACCAGAGCAGAGTAGAGGGAGAGAATCACCTCCCTCCACCTGCTGGCCACACTTCTCCTGATGCATCCCAGGCTCTGGTTGGCCCTCCAGGCTGCAAGTGCACACTGCTGGCTCATGTTGAGCTTCTTGTCCCCCAGCACCCCCAGTTCCTCTCCTCAGGGCTGCTCTCCAGCCAGTCACTGCCCAGCCTGGAGTTGTGCTTGGAATTGCATGGACTCAGATGCAGGACCTTGCACTTGGTCTTGTTGAAGCTCATAAGGTTGGCTTGTGCCCACCTCTCCAGCCTCTCCAGGTCCCTCAACACAGGAAGGATATGGACCTGATGGAGCAGGTCCAGAGGTAGGGCTACAAAAATTACTGGGGGGCTGGAGCAGCTCTAGCTGTGAGGACAGGCTGAGGGAGCTGGGGTTGTTCATCCTGGAGAAGACAAGGCTCCAGGGAGACCTAATAGCAGCCTACCAGTACCTGAGGGGTACAAAAAGGCTGCAGAGGGACTGTTTACAAAGGCCTGCAGTGACAGGGCAAGGGCAATGGTTTGAAATTAAAGGAGATTTAGATTGGATGTTAGGAATGTGTTGTTTAGTATGAGGGTGGTGGAACACTGCAACAAGTTGCCCAGGGAGGTGGTTGAGGCCCCACCCTTGGAGATGCTCCAGGTCAGGCTGGACAAGGCTCTGAGCAACCTGCTCTAGTGGAAGGTGTTCCTGGTGACTGCAGTGGGGCTTGGACTGGATGACCTTTGGAGGTCCCTTGCTACCCAAACCATTCCATGATGCGATTCTATGAATATGGCAAGCAATTTACAAAGACCTGTTTCTCTCTGGGGGAAAAGCATAATATATGCTGCCAAAATACCAGTTCCCTGAAAAATGTCATCATCATGAGGCATCATACACCGCAGTAATACTTTCTGAGACCTTTCTAATATTCCTCTTGAGTCACATTGATGCCTGTCACCTTCTGTAATTCATGGCTGGTTATTTTTATTTCTCCTTCACTTTCATTCTCGCTCCCGAAATGCAATCACTGTAATGCCCCTTTCAAGACTGACCTCACATTTCCAGAGCGGGGCGGGGGGGAGGGTAGTGGAGGTGGAAATTGGGAGCTCAGCTGGCATTAATTTATTACCAGCCTCCCACCTTCTACTGCTCTTCATTATGCTGTCTTTGGGTCCCAGAATCTGGTCAGCACTGCTGATAGACAGCTAGCTTAGGAGACAGTTAACTCTTCCACTGCTGAGATACCACTTTTGGCTTCCTTAAGTGAAAGGCACCAACCACAATTACACAGAGAACCACAGCATCATTAAGGTTGGAAAATACCTTCGAGTCCAACCATAACCCAACTACCATGGCCACTAAACCATACCCTTAAGTGCCACATCTACACACTTCTTCAACACCTCTAGGAGGTTTGGGACGGTTTGAGGAGGTTTGGGGTGAAGAGTTTTGGAGCGGCTTAGAGCAGGTTTGAGGAGGGCTGATTAAGCAGATCTGAGGAGGTTTTGGGTGGCTTAAGGTGGTCTGAAGAGGTTCGGGGCGGTTTAAGGAGGTTCGGGGCGGTTTTGGGCGGGCTCTGCCTCCTTCGCCATAGCGCCCGGGAAGGGGTGGGGCCGGGGCGGGGCCGGCGCGCGGGGCTTGCGGCGTCCGCCCCTGCGCAGCGGCCGCGGCCATGAGGCGGAGTGTGCGGAGCCGCCACCCGGCCCTTTGTTCCGTAGGGCCCCCCTACTGTCATCGCCTGGCCTCACCGCCCGCCTCTTTCTCCTCGCCGCTCGTGATGGCAGCAGCAACGGCAGCGGCGGCGGTTTGAACCCGCCCGAAGGGAGGAGGAGCCGCTGCCCAGGATGCGATGGGGAACTGCTGGGCGCAGTGGTGCTGCGGTCTCTTCTTCCGGAGTGAAGCCGGCCGGCTCCAGCGGGGCGGAGGGTAAGCGGACAGCGCGGATACACCTTCCCCTCCCCGAGGCGGGGAGGTGCTGGGCCCGCCCGGCTCCGCCTTCCCTCCTCCTCCTCGGGAAGGTGAGAAGCGGCCGGGCTGAAGGGCCCCGAAGTGGCCGCTTCCAGTTTCCCGCCGAGGGCTTTGACGGCGGAACTAGGGGTAGGAGGTAACACAGCAGTGGCTCGGTGTGGGCCCAACGGGCAGGGGCCGCTAGGTCAGGAGGGGTCAGTGGGTCAAGAGTGTGTGGGTGGACCCGGGCTGTCCCCGCCGCCCCCGCCCCGCAGCAGCAGCGCGGGTGGATTGAAGGCAGGAGAGAAGAAAGACAACGCGGAGCGGCTGCTTTGGCATCTCCGGATGATGAAATGCGGTTGAAGGGTTGCTCAGCTCAGTGCAGTTTTCACGGCTAATGGTAATGCATTTGCAGAGATGGCTTCGGTTAACTGTCAGTGGGGATGGGCATACTCTTTAAGTCCTCTTCCACGGCTGTTTCTCCAGAGGAAGATTTTTCAGGTCAGCAGCTCAAAGCTGTGCAGGCTGCTGGGTTTGTGCAAAGATGGAAACCCACCACATCTTCTGAAATATGATCTGATACACTCTGAGTCAGAGTCTGGGATTCTGTTGGGTCAAAGGATGACTACTACAGAAGATGAGAGGCAGAATCATTTCAATAAACTTTCACATATCTTATAAATATTTAGATGTAATCTGTGTTTTGTCCTGCAACGGTCAGTTTGTGGCAAAGATGCATACCAACAAGGACTTGGTTTTATTCTGTGTGCTTTACAAGTATTTCATGGTTAACGATTATTGTTGACTGATATATTAGGATTGAAGTCATTCCAGATGGATACTCTGAGCATTTTACATCTTGCAAACTCTTATTGCCTCTTACTTCACATCAGATGCATCTGATGCTCTGCTTGTCCTGAAGAGCTTCTATGAATATTTTTAAGAAAAATGGGTGAAGGACCAGGAGAGTGTATGTAGAGGATGACTGTGCTGTTAGTGCTCTCTGAGAACATCTGAAGTGCCAGGACAGTTGACACTTAAATTTCTGTTCCTTGTTCTGACAAAAATAGGTAATACCTGAAAGATTCCTTCATCATCTGTGTTTTGCAGAGTCCCCACTCACCCCGCTCATAGGCTAATAAACTTTTTTTTAGCAGTCAGTTGTAGTGACAGTAAGTCTCCAGCAACCTCTACTTACCCTATAAATTACTGCTTTGGCCGTGGGGGTCTCTTTGGCCTTTTATTCCCCTCCTCCCCCCCGAAGTACTTTTAACTGATTTATGAGCACTAGGAGACATAGCCCTGACTGACTTCCAAATTAAAATGTGACGGAGATAAAAAGTGCTATGATCAAAGTAATTCAGGCTTTGGCTGGGGTGTTGTAGAAGTAGCTGTTGGTCGGAAGTACAGAAAGATCTTTTGTACAAGCTCAGAAGTGCCTGGGGCTCTGGGTTTATGCCTGATAGCAGTCAGCACTTGCAACTGGAAACTCCAGTTTCTCCAACAGTTCGATGAAATGGATGTTGTAGTGAAGTGCCAGTGTGCATTTGAGAGTTCTTTTGGATGACAGCCAAACCTCTTCTGCTAGGTAAATATGTGTTCAGGTAACTTAATACTGTGTTGTTTTTCTAGAGGACAGTGTTAAGGTAGTTCAAGAATCGAGGAGACTGATGCCCTGTATAAAATTAGATTGTCAGTAATTCTATAGTTAAAGTGTTGTCTTGACCCCTCTTCAGATGTTTTTCTCTGTGCTTCAACCTTCTGGCTGTGCCAAGCTGTCACAACAAAATGTATTGTTTAGGACTGATGTTGTACAAGATGCTCTGATAGGAAAGGCTGCAGGGACACCTTAGAGCAGCCTTCCAGGACCTGAAGGGGGCCTACAAGAAAGCTGGGAAGGGACTTTCTACAAGGGTTTGTAGTGATAGGGCGAGAAGGAATGGATTGAAGCTTGAGGAGGAGACGTTTAGACTGGAGATTAGGAAGAAATTTCTGACAGTAAGGGTGGTGAGGCACTGGAACATGTTGCCCAGGGAGGTTGTGGATGTCCCCTTCCTGGAGGTGTTCAAGGCCAGGTTGCATAAAGCCTTGAGAGCCTGGTCAAGTGGGAAGTGTGCTTGCCCATGGCAGGGATTTGGAGCTAGATGATATTTAAGGTTCCTTCCAACTCAAACCATTCTATAAAAGAGCTCAGTGTCATGGTGAGCAACAGCTACTGCCTCAAATAATGTTTTTTGATTAAAATATCCTGAAGGTATTGCTGAACATGCGAAATGTCTGCACGTGTCCAGTCTAGCATCCTCATGAGTGATTTCTTCTCACTTGAGGGTGTTGTCTTTCATCAAGTTCAACAGATGTTTACATGCTTTGGATTCTTTCTGTTCTAGCAGTGATGCAGAGCACCAGGCAACAAGTAAATGTGTTTAATACATGAAGATTATATTATCCTTACTAATCTTAATAGCTTTTGGAATGCTTTCAGGCTTGTTTTCTTTCTGCTGTGAATTGAAGACTATTCTGTGGTGTAACTATAGACTTATCTTTCCAGATCAAAGTATTTTAGAACATGTTCAACAGGAGAACATTACACTATAGAGGTGAGTGCTTATACTTGTAATGATTTAAAAACAAAAGCAGTGGAAAAAGCTGGATTATTCTGGATTCCAAAGTGTTGCTGCCCTGGGTGGTGAAATAGTTGTTCTTGTAGCACTTCAGAACATTACTCTTTTTTTTTTTTTTTCCTACTTCTGTATTTAGTTCTCAATGGCAGGATCATGGATGTGAGTCTATGAGAAACTAGAATCTGAAGTTGCACTATAGTTGGTTGTGTTTGTAGCCCACTTTGTTTACTAGAGAGGTCCCTTCTTGGCCAGAGAGTATCACCCTCCTTTGCCAAGGGCAGTGCGAGGTTAATTCTCAAAATAACCTGGTTTACTTTCTCTGAGTGTTCCTTTTGGTCTAAAAGCTCCAGACCTTTCAGACTGGCCTCATTACTGAAACACTAATAACTGTAATGGATGCTTTGGCTTACAAGAAGGGGAGCAGATGTAGGTGGTGGGGAAAATGTGGTTTAATGCACAGCTTCCAGTTGTGAGTTTGTTCCTGCAGCAAGGGTAGAAAATGAGGTTCTGGCGTCCCTAATGGCTGTTGTCTCCTCCTAAATTATTCCTCTTGTTCTGATGATGTTAGTATCCAAGTCCATAGGATTCTTGCAGTATTTGCATGCAAGCTGACTGTCCTGATAATAGTGTGGAGAATTGCCATTTTCTTTGAGTGTATGTGATAGCTGAACTTCTGCTGGATGAATTTATGCAGCTCAGAATGATTCATGCATGCTCGTTTGCTTTTTGGCTAATGAGATTTCATTTTTATCAGGGCTCTCCCAGAAGCTGTAGTGAGATACGTGAACCTCTTTTTATTTTGGACTCTTAAGAGAATGTAATGTTTAAGAAAAAGCCTAAGGAGATAGGTCCTACTCTAATCTTTTCTGAAAGTCCCTACTTGCAGAGAAGTAGTGCTGATGTGCCACTGTTGCCATTGGGGTAGTTTGTACAAGACAGATTAAATATGTAGTCATGTTTGTATGTCTTTTCAATATCACAAGTCACTAAAGGTTATTTACTTTTTCTTTGTAGTTTGAAAACCTGGTGGAAAGTGATGAGGTAGGTACCTGGACCAGCATGTGAAACCTGCCAGTACAACTCTTAAATGGTTCCAAGATCTATATCTTTCTCCCACTTTATGCTATGAGGTATACATAAATGGCATGGTTCTTGTACTTTGAGTTTTGCTTGTTCTAGGAGTGAATATTTGGGAGAGGTAACGACCTAACAGAAAACTGGTTGGGGAGTGTATGGGAAATTATCCTTTCAAGAAGAGGGCACAATGGACACTAGAGAGAAGAAGAGGGAGAAAATGTGCACGTGTAAGACTTAAAGAACTTGCTCCTGGTGTAATTTTTGTCTCAGGCTCAGCAAATACCCTCTCTCTGAGAACATAAATGTGCCTGGCTTGCTTTGCTTTGGGAGTGCTCTGTCTTTTCAGTTTTGGGTAAACTGTCTGAACCATGCTTAAGGAAAAACAGAAGTTGGCCTTAAAATGTCACTCCTGATAAACAGAATACAGCTTGATAATGAGAGGGGACAGACATCCCCCATATTTTTAGTACCATGCCTTGTGTTTAAAAACACGAGGACTAACAGTTTAGTTCCTGAAATACACCACTGCAACACCTGTTTCCAGTTGGAAATGTTGGTTTTTTTTTGCTTTAGGTAGCTATGTCTATTTATTGCATAACAAATTTGATGTTTTTCTTTAATTCCTTATTAAAATGGAGACTTCCCCCCCTAATTGTAAAGCCAATATATGGAAGAAACTTATTTCATACTATTTTCTTTCCCATCTTAAAATGGCTTGATTTGGATTCCAAGACTCATGGATATGTTGTTTTGTTTTTAACAGGGAGAAAGCCCAGGAAGCAGTCACAGGTAAGACTTTGAGATTCAGGACCTTTTCTTCCCTCTGTGACTATTAAACTTTCAAAGTTTCTGTCAAAACCCTTTCTGGTTTTAATTGTCAGATACATGGAGAGAATACATGTCAAAGTAACCTCAGTGCTTAACCATGTCTTAACCTCAGTGCTTAACTTGTGGAGAGGGATTTGGGGGTCCTGGTGGATAACAAGTTATCCATGGGACAGCAATGTGCCAAGATGGCCAATGGGATCCTGGGGTGTATTAGGAGGAGTGTGTCCAGCAGATCAAGGGAGGTTCTCCTTGCCCTCTACTCTGCCCTGGTGAGACCCCATCTTGAACACTGTGTTCAGTTTTGGGCTCCCCAGTTTAAGAAGGACAAAGATCTTCTGGAGAGGGTCCAGCGGAGGGCTGCGGGCTGCAAGGATGATTAGGGGACTGGAGGGCATGGCTTGTGAAGAGAGGCTGAGAGACCTGGGGCTTTTTAGTCTGGAAAAGAGAAGACTGAGAGGGGATTTGATAAATGTTTATAAATATCTGAGGGCTGGCCAGGAGGAGGGGGGCAGGCTCTCCTCACTTGCAGTGGGTGTAAGTTGCAGCAAAAGAGGTTCCACTTCAACGCAAGGAGGAACTTCTTTACTGTGAGGGTCACAGAGCACTGGCACAGGCTCCCCAGGGAGGTTATGGGGTCTCCTTCTCTGGAGACTTTCAAGGCCTGTCTGGATGTGTTCTTCTCTAATCTGTGTTAGATAGTATTGTCCTGCTCTGGCAGGGTGGTTGGACTCGATGATCTCCTTGGGTCCCTTCCAACCTCTAACATCCTGTGATGTCAAAACAGAATAGATGATAACCCACCTGTACAAGACAAAATGTGTAGCAAATAGAATCTTTATCCTTGCATTCAGGATCTGTATTTAAAGTTGCACAGGTGTTAGTGCAGTGATTTTTTTTTTTTCTGAGCATACTAGTCTTTATGTAAGGAAAAGAAACTGGCATATACCAAACCTTATAAAACCTTGTTTTGCAAATATGCTTTCCATAAAGGTACAAAAGTTGCTGCATAAGAGTAAGGAGTAGCAGAGTTGTCTGGAGTAAACTGCAACTTTGGAACTCTGCTCTCAGGAGCACAGCTTGTTGAATTTGAATTAAAGGACCAGTAGAGACAGACTATGGGTGTGTTGAAGTGAATCTTAGTCTTGTCATTCCTAAACAATAGATGGAGTCTTTTTGTGTTTCTCCCATGCTTTTAGACCTCTGACTGAGGAAGAAATTGCTGACTTGAAAGACAGACATTATGACTCCATTGCTGAAAAGCAGAGAGTTGTTGATCTGAAACTTCAGTCAGAGGTAAGTGGTTAGGGTGACTGGTAGGGTACAGATAATATTTCTTTTAAAGTAGTTAAAATCAACCATGAAATTTAAGGACGTTCCATTCCCATGAATGGAATACTTGGGGTTTGTTATCACTTGGCATTTTTTACTGTGCAAGATATAGAGAGATTGCTGTGTGACTGTGGTTTCATCAGAGATTGCTTTTTAATAGCTTCTTTGCTATTCTTAAGAGCTTTTCTTGAGGGTAAAACCCTTGCAATTTGTCATTTCATCTCAGCGTTGCAGCAGTTAATGCAGCATGGCGTAGAAAACAACACAAAACTTGAGGACTTTATTTTCCATTGCATATTTCATTGCTACTTTAAATTTTAAGTCTCAATGTGCAGTTCTTACTAAAATGCAACAGGCCTTTAGACCAATTCACCAATAATGATGTTTATTCACTAGGATAATGTTTAATAATCTACATTTCTTGGGATGGTTTTTTTTTGGGGGGGAAACTGCTAGATTCAGTTAATGAAGAACAAAATGTTTATAGCTATAGTAAATTTTAATTTCCTTTTTGTTTTCTAGTAGTTCTTTTGTTTTATTGAATTTATGGCTTTATTGATAGGAAGATAGATAGGTTCTGCTTTTGTTAACCATTACTGTTTTGTTCATATACAGTTAGCCTTACAAGAGGAGAAGTTAAGAATAGAAGAGGAGGCTTTATATGCTGCACAACGTGAAGCAGCCAGGGCAGCAAAGCAGAAAAAGCTCTTGGAGGTGAGGGGAAAAAGACCCCAATACATATGAGAGCCTCTGTCCTGTCATTCTTTGTATGTAGTCTTCCCTACTATCTTTTACATCTAAGGAAATGTAATGAGGAAATTGCTTCGGCTTGTAAACTCCAGTAGAGAGAAAGACATGATTTGAAAGTAGAGCTGAAAATTACCAGAATTGCTTGAAACAGCTTATGGTGCTAAATATAAATCTTGAATATGAGATGCAAGCAGCTTATGTTTCTAACTATAAATCTTGAATAAGAGATGTATGCTTTGAATCTATAATTACTTTAACAGGCTTCTTTCAGTATGTAGAAGTTTACTGATCTTTAAAGTGAATTCTGTCTTTCTAGTAAGAAAACTTGAGATTAAACACAATTTGTGACATCTGGACTTGTAAAAATGTATTTTATGGTATTTATGTACCTGTTCCCTTATCCCTGGTTTGTCTTAACATGAAGATAAATGTTTTAAGTCATCTGAACTTACTGGTGACCGTGCGTGGAGAAGGAGGTTGGACTTGGTGACCTCCTGATGTCCCTTCCAATTTCAGTTGTTCTATCATTTTGTGCCACTAAACATGAGATATGCTTTCAACTAGAAGTAAATGTTCAGAAGTTCAGATTCAGACTAATTGAAGAAGTCTGAAATCCAGGATAGATACAGGGGAGATCTTATCTACATTCAAGAGTGAATAGAAACTGCTCATTTCCAGACTGATGGTGATGATGTGAGTTTTCATCTACTATTCATGCTGCTAAGTATAGGTCTCATTTCACATTTCTCTTTCGATCTTCTTTCCATTTTATGTGGGAGGGTTAATTCTTTCTGACCTTCTTAGCTGGCTCTTTGTTTTTATATATATTTTAGCATATTTGGTCAATACAAAGTCAGCAAAAGTAGATTATTTTTTTTTTTTACTTGTTTTGGGTTTTATAGAAGTTCTGAAGAAGAAATGCTGTTTTTCTTGTCTTTCAGTATTTTTAATATGCACATCTTAGGAAGTTAGGTGGAATGCATTATAAAGACTTTCATTTCCTCCTCTCATAAAATGAGTACCACTTAATCTCATTTACAAGCAACCCCTTCCAAAATCCAGAAGGATTTTTAAGGAAGTGTTTTTGTATAGATATGCATCAAGCATTTAACCTTTCTAAACAAACCAGAAGCTATTTGGAATCCATAACTCATCTTTGCTGTTTGGACAGTAGTCTTCTAAAGGAGAAAATGGCTTTTCACTGGGAGTTTGGCAACCCTTAAACTCATTTGGCTTGCTTATGTTGGCCTACTTAAATGTCAGGGTCTGTAACAGCGGAGAGTTTTAAGAGATGCATGTCCTGGAACTTAAAGTGCTGGATGTTTGTGACCTGGCAAAATGGGATGATAATTTAAATTGGATATTATGTGGGCATATGCATCTGGAAAGAAAATAGCTGCCAAAGTCAGTAATTGATTTTCACAGACTTGTTAACTATGTTGGTGCCAAGTTTCTGTCTCTTTCTCCCCGCATGTTAATTCTTCTCATCTATAACCACCATTAGGCAATAACTTTGGATTCTACACTTCCCATTTCTTGACTGGTTTCAATCTTCTGATACTTATTTAAATAACACCAGAGACTGAAAGTATGCCAAAACCCAAAGCCATCATCATGCTGAGATTGCAGTGGATCAGAGAGCATTCTTCAGTTATCTCACAAGACTACCCAGCAAAGAGCAATTCTTAGAAGAAGCTAATGGTGACATTAAAAATTCTAGGTTATTTCCCCCTGCATTTCTTTTGCAGGGACAGCTCCATTGAGATTGAAAATACATAATTTTCTTTTTCAGAGATAGAGTAGCTAGATACACCAAGCTTGTCTATAAAACTAGCTCATTCATTTTTGCCTTACTTGGTCCTAATCAGTGAACAATTGTTGCTTCATAACTGATTTACCCTTAATTCCATAGTTGATATGCCACATTTTTATGCTCTTAATTTCTTCCAGGCAAAGAAGAGAAGCTTGAAACAACTTCAAATTGCTTAAACTCCCAAATTTAAACAGAACCCTACTTCCATGACATCTGTAGTCTTTCTAGGACAAAATAAATGCATTTAGGGCTTGTGGCTTGCATTTTTCATTCTTTTTTTGATAGTGATACCATGAAAGCTTTCTATCTTGAGAGTGTAGAGGTATTAATGCTTTTGTCCCAGGAAGGCACCAAAGCTTTTATTAATATGAATGAAGCACTTAGTGCTGCTACAGACATCCAAAGGAGAGGGCAGGGTGGTTTTGTACAGGAATACAGCCAGGAAATCTTTCAGTTTGTAAATGACAATTGGACTGTTCTTGTACACAGAGCAACCCAAATCAAACATAAGCCAAGTGTCAGTTGTGCATGGAAGACATCTGTGGCTTAAGAGAAGGTACTGGAGGACAGATACAGTCATGACTGAGGTGGTGTTAATATTTTGAACCAAATGATTTTTTTGGTGCATGAAATGGTTTGAAACATTGAGAGCTCTACTCGCAAAGCTAGCTTTTAAATGGAGAGATTTCTGAGCTTATAACCAATAGCAGTTACTTGTCCTGAGCCCTTCAGCAGCACAAAATCTGGTCTTTATTTGAATGAAACTCAGGCTCTTCCTAAGTTGTCCTTAGGCTGCCCCAAGGACTGGGACAGTGCATCTTGTAATGTCACAGTTGAGGAAATGTTTAGTGTGTTGAGTAGATTGCTCTGACAGCTTTTTCAACTGTTTACTTCTTTTGATAGCAACGTAGACAACAAAGGATAACCCAGAGAGCACATGCTGTTAATAATGGAGAATATCAGAGGTAAGATGTAAAACTTTATTGATGATCATCAAGAATCATGATTTTTACTCCTGTTCCTCATCTCTTCCTCACAAAAAACTCCATGATTTTCAAACCTTACTTATGCAGTATTTCTAACCAAAAGGTTACTGAATGTGAAAACCAGTGTTTATATGGAAAATCTTGGTTAACAAAAAGCATTTATTATTCAGATATGGAAAATATATGTTTATATAAAAACATTTCTTGTTCAGAACCCTCTTTGAAAAGCCTAATTAAAAATACACACTAATTAAATAGAGAATTGAATAATTTATATAGTCTGCCTGTTACTTCATTAATACCTTTAATTTAATTATCTTCATTCCCACCTTCTGTCTTCAGGGTTGGGGGTGGGGGGGGAGGAAAAAACAACCCTCCAACTAATTTACTGTGGAAGGGTAGAGCTTAGAAAATCTCAAATCAAGTTTTGAGTGGAAGAGAAATAGGAGAGACTTTTAGTTGAGGAAGTAGTTAAAAAGAAGGTGTAAGACCTGAGGTTTTATGGTATGTGTGGGAACTAGGCAGCTTTTAAGAACAAAGGGCTGCAGTAGCAGGACTTGAATTCATTAAAGGAACTGAAAATTAAGGAGACATTATCTTAAGTGACAAAGGATGGGAGAGGAAGGATTTCTTTTTTGGTGAAGCTAATTAATTTTTAAGTGAAAATACTACTACAAATTGAGCAGAAGCTCAGGCTGGGAGAGAATGTGATGAGTAGGGCTGAGAAAGGCCTTTTGTAGATGCTTTTATAAAGATCTTAGTTAAAGGGGTGTATGTGCTTTTCAGGACAGACCTGGGGGCATGTGAGTTAACGTATCTTTTGCAGCATCCTTAGAGGCTTCTAAAGCTAAAACCATTGCATGCATTGTTCTTACAGCTCTGTGGCAGAGGAGGATCTTGATTCTTTCCTAAGAAATGCAAAATTCCAGTATGAAGCTTTTCGAAGTAGTAGTAAGTCTTCCTTGTTTTATACACGTCTTTAAATGTGAAGTGACTGAGGAGCAGAGAGTGCTCTTTCTTTTTCTACATAAACACAATTTATTTAGGTGGGGTCTGGGCTCTTCTCCCTAGTATCAGGTGTGATAGGATGAGAGGAAGTGACCTGAAATTGTGCCAGAGAAGGTTTAAGTTGGAGATTAGGAAAAAAAAATATTTATTAAAAGTGGTCAGGGATTGGAACAGGCTGCCCAGAGAGGTGATGGAGTCCTCATCCCTGGAGGTGTTCAAGAAGTGTGTGGATGTAGCACTTGGGGACATGGCTTAATGGCTATGGTGCTGTCAGATTGATGGTTGGACTCAATGACTTTAGAGGTCTTTTCCAATCCAAATAATTCTGTGATTCTCTGCACCTGTAGAAATACTTATTTTATAACTCGTGATGCTTCCAGTGCTTAAAACCCACAGCACATCCCACTTGAGCTGCAGTCATACCAGTTCTGAAAGCAAATCCTTTAAGCAACCAAGCCCTGGGCATGGATTTTGTTTTACTAAGGCTCCCAAACCATCTTTGTGGAGGCAACATCAAGGCAGTGAATTTTTCTTCTAAAACCTAACTGTGCATGAAAGATGCAAATGTGTGGCTTATTTAATCATCTCCTGGTAGGATTCTAATTATTTTGCTGATGGTTAACTTGTTTTCTAATGAGGCACAAGAGAGGATTTGGCTGCCTGCATTTAAAAATTCCACTCATTTTAGAGGAAGGTAATTTTATAACCTTAAATCTAGAAGTTTTATTTATATGTAATAGTAACTATGAAGTTGGAAGATTGGTGGTAATTCTTAAGAAATGCTGCCTGTAGTTTGGGGGCTTTGGGGGCAAGGATTGGTTTGTTTTTTGGTTTGGGGGCTTTTTTTTGCCAGTCCTCACACAAATCAAGCTTCCAGCATAGTTATTTCACCTCTAATTTTAATTAGAATGTGTTGTTAAATGCCCTCTTGTAATACTTGAATGATATTGACTGTTTAAAAGCTGCTGTATCATCTTTGTGATGCATGAAGTGCTTTTTCATATGTTCCTGAAGTTTAAAGGCCACAAAGCACAATAAAAAATTTCTCTATTAAGTTTAGTTTTGCCTATTGAACCTCGAATTCATATTAGCATATTTAAAATACTTCTCTCTTTTTTAATACAGGACTTTCATCTGATGCTACAGTGCTGACACCCAACACGGAGAGCAGTTGTGATTTAATGACCAAAACGAAATCGACCAGTGGAAATGATGACAGCACTTCATTAGATCTGGAGTGGGAAGATGAAGAAGGTATTTATCCTGTCATTTGGTTTTGTTCTGAGCTTCCAAGTCAAAAATGCTGACTCTGTAAACTATCTTGCTTGTAAATCTGTCATTTTTAGAAGGGAAGGTAATTTCAAACTACATTGTCATGGATTTATGTTGAATCTTTAATGAATGGGGTTGTTCATTCTGGAGAAGACTCTGGGGATACCTTAATGCTGCCTTCCAGTACTTGAAGGGAGCCTACAGGAAGGCCGCAGAGGGACATTTCATAAGGGTGTCTAGAGACAGGACAAGGGGAATGGTTTGAAGCTGATTTTTGCCATTGGAATGGGCTGCCCAGGGAGGTGGAGTCGCCGTCCCTGGAGATTTTCTCCTTCCTTTTGTGGAAGTGACCTAAACTCTCACCAAAGCCAGCAGTAAAGAACTGTCGCCCTCTTGTGAGCCTGCAGCAGAAGGCAGTTTGCTCTTTGCTTTAGAATGTCGAAGCTGGGCAGGAATCGGTGACCAAGAAGCTTTGTTTCCTTAAACTCTAATTCCTTTGACTGTAACCTATGCTGGAAAATTAGCTCTGTGATTCCAGGAGAGTATCCCAACTATCCTGAGTGTTGCTGTTGGTTATGGATTTTTTTTCTGTTCACTTTAAATCTGCAAAGGCTCCTGTTTTCAAAGTTACTCCCAAATGTTGAGACCTTGGCTCTTGAAAAGCTTACTAAAAATAAGCTAAGATTTCTGTCAAAAGCAGCCTATTAAAGCACAAAAAAAAATCACTATGCATTGGCTGAAAATCTGCCTGTAGCTTAAATGTGTAGTGCTGTCAAGAGCACTAAAACACCTAGTTCAGGAGCTTATTCTGACTGAACTTTCACAGATTTAACCAGAAATACCCAGTATCATCATTTTTTCTTCAGCTGGTGTGTGCAAAAGCTATTGGCATTTTAGAGGAGATGAAGCTAGGGCAGGATCCTGTCGAAGTATGCTGGATTTTACACTGAGAGTAACTAGCAGTGCAGAAATAATGTTCTAGGAACTCTATATTTACACTGTCCTTAAGAAATGGGAACATTGCATTCTCTGCTGCTTTTACAGATTGAGTTGTCCTCCCACTCTTATGTGTTAGCTTTATGTACTGTTTTTCTAGAAAACTAACCAGTCCCAGCTCCTTCACTTGTCCTTCCTAAGGCACTTCCTCTGCATTCATTCCAGCACCTCCATTTCCCTCTTATCAGGTGCCTCTCTATATAGAGATGCCCAAAACTGAACACAATGCTCAAGGTGTGGCCTCAGCAGAGCTGAGTACAAGGGAGCAATCACCCCCCTGCTCCTGCTGGACACAGCATTTCTGATCCAAGCCAGAATGCCATTGGCTTTCTTTGCCACGTGGACACACTGCTTGCTCATATTCAGTTGATGTTGATTAGAGCACGCAGGTCCCTTTCTGCTAGACAGCTTTCCAGCCACGCTTCCCCAAGCCTGTAGCATTGCCTGGGGTGAACAACAACACCAGAAAAAAAAAAAGATGCTGATGCTCAGGAGTCAAATAACCAAATTGCTAAAGGCTGCTTGTTTCTTCTCACATTCTAACACAAAGGTACTTCCCTCCAAAATGATGTCTTTGTCACAATTGCAGGCATGAACAGGATGATTCCCATGAGGGAGCGCTCCAAAACAGAGGAGGACATACTCCGGGCAGCACTGAAATTCAATAGCAAGAAGACTGGAAGCAATGCAGCTTCAGCTTCAGATGACTCCAACGGGCTGGAGTGGGAGAACGACTTCGTCAGCGCCGAAATGGACGATAACGGCAACTCCGAATATGCTGGATTCGTCAATCCTGTGTTGGATCTGTCTGCTTCTGAGGGTAGGAGATCTGACTCTGGCCACCAGGACAGATAGTGGGGCCGTTGCCTGTGACCAAATGGTGAAAAGTGAAGTAGAATGTACAAAGCTGATTTGCTCTTTTATAACCTGGTTCCTTTTTTTCTTAGGAATTGATCAGCAGGGAATGGGAATGACTTGCTCTCTGAATTCATTCAGAATTAAGTGCAATTTTATCATCTACCTTCTAAACTTTTATGAAAACTGGGATGGTTTTATTGTGTATATGTCTGGATTTAATGTAAAATGATCTGCACTAATTTAAGCTTCGTAGCTTGATATGCCTATATTTTAACAAGCCTTTTTTGGGATGTTTTTACTCATTTTTGGTTTCAAGATGCATCATTGGTCTAATGTTTATCTCAGTCTTACATCATTTATCAAATACTTGAATATAAGAAAAAAATAATTTGAAGATTTTTATTTCCCTTACGTGCTTTAATTGGTTCTTTAGAGGGTGTGCTTAGCCAGCTGCAAAACAAATCTCACTCTTGGTAAGCTGCAGTTTTTCCCTGCCTAGCTTAACGTCTTCCTAGCCTTGTGTTGTCTTCTTCCCATTTCCTTTTTTTTTTCCTACTTGATGCTAAGCACTGCTAACTTCAATAAACAGAATAGAAATCATCAAGTTAGGTAAAATATTGTCTTGTATGATATGCCAGGCTTAGTGTGTGCTAGATAGAAAAACAACTATAAAAATTCTTTGTGTCAAACGGGACATTTTAACCAGTATCTAGTAGAGAAGTGGGAGGACTAAAGTCTTGATTCCCATGCCCCTCTGAACACAACAACATCTGTTACTTACACACTCCTTAAAATTCTTTAGCTGGGAAAAACTTATAATAACTCAGCTCAGCTGCAACAATTTGAAAAGCAACATTCTCTGAGCAAACTGGGGGAGAGGGCTGATTGCTCTTCTGCTGAGGTGGGCAAAAAAACCCCAAGAACCTAAAACCTGTAACCTGCATTTTAAAAGGAAAAAACAAAGTTCAGTTTACAAACCAGCATGTTTAAGTGCCCAAGCTTTTTTTTGGTGTGTGTGCCTCTATACTGGATGGTTCATCCTGCTAACGTGGAGTGAAATTCCAGGAGGTATATTCACTCACCGCAAATCTGGTGTCGTGCCTCCTGTGATTCCCCCCTGGGTTTTGATGCAGATTGTACTTCTTAAAAGGAGATCACTGAAGAGAATGTGCAAACCACTTGTAGATCTCAAGCTGTCCCCAAACATTCAGTAAAGGTATTCTAACCTACTGTTATTTTGTGTAGCTGTCTTGTTTTTCCCTGAAACAAGAAGAGTGGGAGTGTAACTTTCATTGTGGAGTAGAAGCACCAGAGTGTGAAGGAGTAAATCTGCATCATCACAAGAACTGAATTCATTGGTGGAAGCTGTGTCAGTTTTAGATCATCTGAGCCTATATATAGATGAGGGTCACTACAGTGTGTTCCTCAAAAATACCACACACTGGGGTACAAATACCAACAGTAATGGGTAGCTAAATCTTGTTGATAACATTCCATTTCCTAATTTAAAACTGTAGCTGTGTCACAGAAAATATTTTACTGTAACTATGTTTGCAATGCCTGTAAGAAGCTTTAAAACTTTGTACACATCAAATGTATATTTTGGGTTTGGCATAAGCTGTGTAATTTCTCTTGAATGTTTATTTGTATAATATTTCTATGGAAATGAAGGCAACTTTCTCAACATGTAAATAACATCTTTTTTTTACCTGCTGAATAACTAAAGTACCCTGCAGTGGTCACTACTTTTTCCTGACCAGTGAAGAAGAGGTTGACTTTGTCCTGACCCCATGCTTTGGGGAACTAAACTAGCTGATAGTCCTGTGTGTAGAATGAACAAGCACTTGGGAAAAAGGAAGCTGACTCCAGCTGGAGGCTTTTATCATGGTGGGCATGTTCTGTAGCCAGGGTTAACAGCATTGTCTGCTTTTTTGAGTGCACCACACTGAAGGACTCAAGGAATTTAGGGTCAGTATTTGTGGAAACTTAAGGACTAGAAAGATTATGTAAACAGCTCCTGTAAAATGTCTACCTGTACAAATTTAAAAGGCATTAAAATTTTCAGTCAGACTTACTTTTGGCAGTGTTTGATCTGTGTCTGGCTTTGTGCCTGCATTTGGCAGTGTTTGATCTGTGGCTGGTTTTGTGGCTGCTGGGTTGTACCTAGTGAAAACAGGTGAATTGTTACAATGTTACTTCTTTATAAGCTAACTAAGGAAGGTTTAAGCTGTGTTCTTACTGAATTCCATGGCATTTCTTCTTGAGACCTGTTGGAAGGGAACAGGCTGTGGTAACAGAAAACTTGAAGCCCTTCTATCAGAAACAAGGTGTTTTTCATGGAGGTGCTGGGGAGAAGGTTGGACTTGATCTTAGAAGTCTCTTCCAATGTTAATGATTGTGCATTACCAGTTATACCTGTTTCTGTGCTGAAGTTGAGCCACTGTTGAATATAAAATCATTTGATGTATTTGGGCAGCCTGTTCAGAGTTAGTTGGTTAAAATAGACAATTCTGCATCTTTCTGTCATTTTTTCCATGACACTCAATACTAGAACAGCAGAGACAGCAAGAACTTAGATAAAATCTTGGTTGCCTTTGTGTGTGTAGTGCTCCTTGCAGTTACACTGGCAATAAATCACTAACAGGCTTGGGTAACTCTTCTTCACTCAGATTCACTTCTGCTGGTCAAATCCATGCAGTGATAGGATCCTCCTAGGAGAAGATTCATATTTAATATATATTTTGAGGATTACCTCAGGTAAATATCGTTGACAGAGTGTTTGGAAACCACTAAATTGCTGTAGCCTTATTTTGTCATTACCAAGATTTTCTCCAGGTTCCTGGAGATGTGTCTAAGGAATGTTTTGCTCTAAAACTGTGGATATCCATAGAGCCTCTCTGGCCAGAATGAATACAGAATCCACTGCAAATGAAGAACTCTGAACTCTGCAGACCAGACAGATTTTTCTCAGGTAAATACTCTTCGTAGACCTTTCTGTTGCTACACTGCACTTCAGAATTTGTGACTGAAGTTTTCACTTTCTTTAGATACTAGCCTAGAAAGTGCAAACAATTACTATGATCAATATTTGCATCTTGATGTCTTTCATTTGCAGGTATTGGTTGCTCTGTCTCATTAAAGAATAGGAGGACTTAGGTCAAAAGCATACAAACGGCAAGCAGCCAACAGCTACTGGGAATCTGCAACCAGTAGCACTGTAAGTGGTGCCATGGAGATGCCTGCTCAGGTTTGTTTTGTTAAACTGAGGGGCTGGGTGTGTGTGATGGTGTTTGTGCCAAGACAGCAGCTGACGTGCACATCTAGGCTTGAAGACTGAAGTGTCAGAGCCTAGTTCAAAGAGTAGAAAACACGGGAATGATGAATTTTTGGCAAGGATGAGATGAATAGACAAATCCTCTGTAAGCCTGCTGTTTGAGTTTCGTTGGCTCTGCCACGACTTTCACTTCTGGCTGTTCGCCTTCATCTCAGGTTACACTGTGTAATTACACTGCCTTCCCCCCAGTTAGAATTGGTTTTCTTGTGATGATTAAAGCTGAAATGCATCCTGATGTTTAGGGATGACGGTTGGGTTCTTTGGTTGTTTTTTTTTTTAACTCTTACATATGCTCTGTTCTCACTCTTTCAAGTGTGTATTTTAAGTAGGGGAGATTGGAGTAGATGATGTCTCAGGTCCCTTCTAACCTAAGCCATTGTGTGAAAAACTGAATGAAAGCCAAGTGCCATGAGAAGCTGAGCCCCTAGCAAAGAAATGAAAACAATTAATTGGAACAACCTGAGGACTCCTTAAATGCAAACAACATTGTAAGAGAGGTTAGGGAAGTGGAGGGGTAGAGGTAGAAAACTTGCTGAAAGTCTTTTAGTCTTATCTTGAAGCAACGCTACTTTTAGTCCAGAACAGTGTCAGAGAAAATTCCTTGGCTAGATTGTCCTAAAGAATTTTATTCACTGTAAGTGCTTTTAGGTTGTAGTTGCAGAAGACCTTTACTAGGCAACCAAATGTTTTTATTACAAAATTTATCTGGGTTTTTACATGCATGATCACTGACATGGCATGGTTATTTACACTCAAGAACACAAGTAGTTAACTTGCACTAAAAACTAACTTTGAATTTAAAAACAGAAGAAAAACCTTATTGAAAAGTTAATAAAAAACACAAACCAACTTAAAGTGCATCAACCTAGGCTTGGGAATTTCATGTCCAAAACAAATGCAGTGAGACATGTCCCTACTTGGCTTAACCAAAGGCTAAAATCGTGTTCTGCATGCTCTGTATTAATGAATGCCTGTTAAATATACCTTCAAAGTCTGTGGTCACAGGTCTTGAATTGAGTCTGTTGCAGAGATCCGAGTGATCCTCTGTCTCCCATGTTTGTGGCGAAGGGTGAGGATCAGAGAGCAGGCATGCCCTGGTGGAGACAGTGGCAGGAAGCTGTTTCTGTTGAAAAAGGATGTTCTGGCATGTCTCTGATGAGAACAGCAAGAAGACTGCTGTGCAGTGGTGAGAACTATCAAGAACAGTGGACTGAGATGACAGCCTTCAGTTTAGGAAGTTGAGTTTTCAGACGATCCAGATCTGACCCAGCCTTTTCTCTCTGCTAGCAGGACTCATTTTCATCAATCTCTATTGGGTTTTTGTCTTGGGAGGAAAAGGAGGAAGAAGAAAAGCCACTCTCTGGTACAGGCTGTGCTGATGGCAGGCATCTTTCTTGTAAGATGGGCACTTTAGCCAAGTGTAAGTGAGTCTCAAAATAATCCATGGCCTCCCCTTCTTGAATCTCTGCTAAGATCTGATAGTCTCCAAAACAAATGATGCACCTCCATGGTAGGTCAATTTTGTTTAAGTATCCCAGTTCTGTTTTGTCTACAATCAGTTTTGTTTTCTTGCTCATGTTCTTTATCTCAAAACAAGATTCTGAGCTGTGGAGTTTCCTGTAGAACTGCAATGAGAACTGAATCCGAGAAACACGAGTGTCCAGTAAGTTGTAGTGGCAGATGTTTGAGTCGCGGCCAAACTTGGCCATCTCATCTGCCCTCACCTGTTCTCGCTTACAGAAATTCAAGCACCGAAACATCATCTTGTCTTCTTGGCAAGGATGGTAAAAGGTCATGTGGAGACAAGTTACTGTTTCTTCAGTTTCAGCTTCTTCCTGAGAGATCATGATGCAACTACCAAGAAAGAAAGAAAATCACGCATCAAATCATAGAATCAAAGCATGCCAGAAGGGGCCTCAAGGGTCACCTGGTCCAACCCTCCTAGGTAATAGTGCAGTTGAAATGAGCTGGCCCAGCACCCTCTCAAGCTGAGTCTTGAAACTGTCCAATGCAGGGGAATACATTTCCCCCAGGAGATGATTCCAGTGTCTAACTGAAATCACTGTAGTACCAAAAAAATTTACTTTGGTGTGGCACTGAAATACTTCATATGTCATTGTATTGCAGAATGTTAGGGGTCAGAAGGGACCTCAAAAGATCAGCCACATCCAACCCCCCTGCCAGAGCAGGATTACCTTGGGCAGGTCACACAGGAATGTATCCAGGCAGGTTTTGGAAGTCTCCAGGGCTCCAGCACCCTCACAGTGGAAAAAGGTTTTTTAATATGTTTCTGTGCAACCTCCTCTGCTCCAGCTTGAACCCACTGCCCCTTGTTCTGTCATTGGACAGCACTGAGTAGAGCTTGGCTCTGTCCTTCTGACACTGAGGTCACCCCTCAGGCACCACTGCTCCAAACTAAAAAGCCCCAGCTCCTCAGCAGGGAGATGTTCCACTGCTTTCAGTGTCTTTGTGGCTCTGTTGGACTCTTTCAAGCAGTTCTCTGAGGCCCTTCTTGAGCTGAGGGGCCCAGAACTAAACAGACTATGTTCAGGTGGCTGTGTGTAATTTATAGCAAAATGGATGACAGTAAATGCAACAAAACCACTGGAGTGAAAAAGTGAGAGCTGAATGCTTCACTTGGCTAAGGCTTGTTGGGTGACCACAGGACTGTCTGGGCCTGCATGCTGCTTTACAGGGAGCAGAAGACTTTAGACTAGAAGGTATTGGACAAGTGACTAAAAATTGCAGCCTGACTGTAGGCAATGATAATGCAAATGTATAAAAAGCAACTTTTTTGTGTGTGAGAAACAAACCAGTGTCTAGAAGTGGGTATTCTGACAGCATGTAAATTGAATGCAAAAGCTGGAATATCAGCAAGACCTGCTGCAGAAGTACTTAACCAGCACTGAAAGTAACAAAACAGCTTTTGCTGGGTTTTGGATGTATGTGTTTGGGTTTTTTTTTGTTTTTTCCTTCTCAGCTTCTCCCATGCAGCACAAAAATGCTTGTCCTTGAATTAAATTCTATTCCAGAGCCTAAGTGCAGCCAAATAAAATCAGAGCATCACCTCAGGAAGCATGGTCATGTGGTCCTTTATAGCTGAAAGCCAGGATATTCCTCCACTGTAACTTTGTGTAAAGAAGTAAAAATCAGAAACCAGAGAATGAGTTCCCAGTTACTCACCAGAGCAACATTAGGAGCAGCCATTTACTTGGAATCATATAGTGCAGGTATTTGTCATGTATCTCCTTCTAGATGACAATAAATTCTCAACATTGCACACACTAATCCTGAGCTTTCTCACCAGCTGCATTCAATGAGTGATGCAGAAGAGCAACCTGCAATTTAATCTGCTTGTTTTATGAATCATCACTGCAGTTAAGTATCCTGGCTTGTGGGTTAAGGCTAAATTATACCACTCTACATAAACAAGCAGCACAGTGAATGCTGGGGTGTCTATCAGTGCACTGCTTTGTGTGAAACCTCAAAAATGCCTCCTCCTTATACCCTTGACACAGTCACAGCAATGGTTCTGAGGCAGTAGTTGAACAACCTCAGCTGCTTACTAGAACAGGCTACAACAGTGCTTCTGCCAAGCTTGGATGATGAGACAAAGAGATCTAAAGTTGCTCTCGGAGCTCACTTGAAGCCAAACTAGGAAATGCCCTCTCTGCTTTTGACAGAAACACAGAGAGATGATGCCCTGGTAGCAGGTTACCCCTTTGCTAACTCTCAAATAGTGGTTACATCAGCATCTGTCCACCCATCCCTCTTCCTCCTAGTATGCCTCAACTCTAGGAAGCTGGAAGCAGCTCTGAGCAGGAGGATGAACTCTCTATTTCTGTTTAGTTCTGCCCTTTGCTGTTTTGCATCAATAAGAGGAAATGAGATGTTGTATGAGGTCAGCTTTAGTTAAAAGGGGAAAACCAAGTCCTTCCACTTGGTAGATGGGCCTACAGAGACTGTTTTCTGTCTCGAGACTTGGGCTGAATTTGGTGACAAATCAAAAGCATGGTCTGCTTCAGCTAGTGTCTTCCTTAACTGATTTCTGAAATACATCAGTACTGGGCAAAACATAGTTTTTTGGGTTTTTTAAAATATTCCTATCTTGAGAAATCTGCAGTGTATAGGACTCTGTATCAGATCAATGCAAAATCTTGGTATTTTTGGCAAAAGTGAGATTATTTGTCAGTAGGAGAGGTGCTGTTGTAGCTGTTTATTTACATGCTTAGGAAATTTACAAGTGGGCTACATTTATTAATGGGGCAAATGGAAGAACGGCCACTGACTGCTTCAGCAGCACCCACTGAAGCCGGATCTCAGCTGCTCTCACAGACCCTGATATCTGTTCATGATTCACAGATTGCATTGGGTTGGAAGTGACACTCAAATGTCATCTTGTCCAACCCCCCTGCAGTCAGCAAAGACATCTCCAACTATATCAGGCTGCCCAGGGCCACATCAAGTCTCACCTGGAATGTCTCCAGGGACAGGGCTTGAACCACATCCTTGGGCAATCTGATCTGCATGTGTCCCACCTCAAGCACGTCCAGCTAGCTGCTGAGTCCTGTGTTGAAGGTTTATTGAGGCTGGACTGGACATTTCATGTGAATACTGTAAGTTTCTATTTACTGGATGTATTGGAGAAGAACTCCCACTGGAGAAGGAAACTTTGAATAGTTAAATCCAAACTTCTCCTGCAACTGTTAAGGGAGCTCAGTGCATTGCTGCCTGTACTTTGATTTGATTCAAAGCATGATCTTACCTCCTTCCTTCCTCCCAAAATCGGCTCCAGTGTGTACTTTGAGAGACAGGAGAATGACACAGAGTAGCAAGAACAAGGACACATAAGAACCGTAGGGCTCCTACTTGAGCATTTTACACCATTCAACAGCTCTAAGTTCCTACCTACAACTTTCATTTCAAAGCACGCTGAAGTGAAGCCAGGCCACTGCTGAATATGATTTTCAAGCACATTCTGCAAGGCTAGCAATGCTTTTTGCCTCCCCAAAATGCCAGGCTGTGCTCACCAGCCATACGCCTCTCCTTCTGCAAGACATTCCAACCACAAACTCAGCTCATCCCCAGGCAGGTTTGTCCTGCGTCTTGCTGCAGCCAGCAGTCCCCACGCAAACACGCTTCAGGCAGCTCTTAACTTGGGACCTTGTGCTTGGGTTTTGGATTTATACATTGAAAGTTTCCTTCCCCCGGTAGGAGTTCTCTGAAATCTTTCTCTTATTTACATGAAATGTTCAGTCCAACATCAATAAATCTTTTAACACAGAACGCAGGAGCCGAGCCGGGGGTACCCAAGGTGGCACACACGCAGATCACGAATAGAGACCAGGGTCTGCGGCAACGGCTGAGATCCAAGTCCAGTGGGTGCTGCTGAAGCCGCCAGTAGCCGTTCTTCCCTTTCCCCCATTAACACATTCAGCCGCTTGTAAATTCTCTAAGCCTGTTAGCCAACAGCTACAACAGCACCTCTCCTGCTCGTAAACAACCTCAGCTTCGCTAAAAATGCTACCTTTGCTGGCGAACATGCCCAGACTGTTGCCCACAAAGCAGAGCTCTGTGCCACCTTCCCCCATACAGCTCATACCCTCCTGCGGCACGGTAAGGACGGCAGCTGCTGAAGTCCCATCGGAACTCGATGAGAGGATCTCGCTGTGCCGTAAGTCCGCTGCCAGCAACGCGTCCCGGCCACCGTCTCACCTTTAGGCAGAAAGGCGGCAGCGCTCCTAGTCTCCGGCTGCCGTTCGTCACGCCTCGGACGGTCTGCACGGAGAGCACTTCGTCTACCAACAGCTTCACCGACTCCTCACCGCCCGGTAGCTCCGCGTCCGCTGGCGGGAACGTGGGGAGCGGCCAGCGGCAGCCGCACCAGGCCCTCCCTGTGGGGGTGGCTGTGAGGCAGCGCGAGAGAGAGAGGGAGCGGCCGGCCAGGGAAAGGGCGGGAAGCGCTGGCAGGGCTGCCGCAGCTTCTGGTTGGTGACCTGGTGGTGTTGTTTCCGTGTGTAGTGAGCTTTCCTGTTATTATGGTGAAGAAACCGAGGAAAACAATTTTAAAATGCATAGAATTACTTCAGTTTTGTCTGAGGTTTTGTGTATTTATCCAAAGATCTTGCTTTGGTGAGTAGCTTAAAGCAGTGCTCACAGTGATCCAGAGGTTGTAGGCTCAGGTTTCTGCAAAGTGATTTCTGCTTCCTCCCCAGATGAGCACTTCGAATAGTAAAACGCTTTAGTAAGTAATCATATTAGAAGCAAGTGGCTGCTGATGTTCCTAAATTCTTGTTTGTTTGCTTCGGGAAATGGTGGTTCAGTTTTGTTGCACTGCCTTTGGGAAAAGAAGGTAATCTTTTCCTTGGCTGCTGATCACAGCTGAGTGGAAAACTTTCGGTTTTGCAAGAAATCCTGAGGCAGCCCTGCCATCTGGTAGGACAAAATGAGCAATTCTCTCTCATTCAGCTGCTTTGTTTTTTCTTATTAAGTAGAACTGCTTCTGAGCCCAGAACAGGAGGCAACATGCAGGAAAAGAAAGGACAAAACTGTGCCACCTCAGTCTGAATCTTAGGTGCTTGTTGTCTTCCCTTCTCCATGCTTGGGCAGTGTTGTGGCTGGGGAGGTGTTGTGCTTCAATAGCTACTGTAGGCTTGGTTGCTTTGGCAAGGGATGAAATACTGTGTCGGTTCATATAAACTCTGCTTTCACAAGTGGATTCTTTATTGAACAAACAGGTGAAAAAACAGTAGGTAGTTAAGTTCCTTTTGTAGTTCTTCTGGAATAGGTCTTGTCAAATGACTTGGACAGGCTGGAGAGGTGGCTCCATGACAACATTAGGGAATTCAACAAGGCAAAGTGCTGCACCTGGGTTGGGGTGGGTGATAAGTAAATTGAGAGCAGCTGCGTGGAGGAGGACTTGAGGGTGCAGCTTGATGAGGTGGTTTGACACGAGCTGGCAATGGTTGCTGGCAGCTCAAAAAGCTAGTTGTGTCCTGGCCTGCATCAAAAGATGTGTGGCCAGCAGGTCACATTCTCCCACTCTCCTCTGCTCAAGTGAGACTCCCTTCTGGAATTCTGTGACTGTTTCTGGAGCATGTGACCGAGTCAGAGATGTGCTGGAGAGAGTCTACTGGAGGACAAAAAGATGATCAGAGGGCTGGAGCACCTCTGCTACAAGGACAGGCTGAGAGAGTTGGGTCTGTTCAACCTGGAGAAGAGAAGGCTCCAGAGAGACCTTATATGGGCCTTGCAGTACCTGAAAGGGNGGGGGGGGGGGGGGGGGGGGGGGGGGGGGGGCAGTGTGGTGACAGGACAAGGGGCAATGGTTTGAAACTAGAGCAGAGTAGGTTTAGGTTGGACATTAGGAAGAAGCTTTTTACTATGAGGATAGTGAGACACTTGAATGGGTTGCCCAGTGAAGTTGTAGACACCTCATCCTTAGAAATGGTTTAGACTAGTCTGGATGAGGCTTTGAGCATCCTGGTCTAGTGGGAGGTGTCCTTGCCCATGGCAGAGAAGTCGCAAATAGGTGATGATTAAGGTCGCTTCCCAAGTGAATCCATTCTATGACTTGTGCATGTACACAGGCCAATACATCTGCTGTGTGTGCCCTTCTGCCCTTGCATCAGTAAAAAAAAATGTGTTTCTAAGGAGTCACGTTGAAAAGCAGAGGAGACAAACAGATTCTTCCAACGTTTTTCCCTTAGCAGAATGCCTTCTGTGCAGCAGGCCAGGCTGGGCGTGTGTGCTGCTCACATAATAGCACTTCTGGAAAAGCCAGAATTGTGCAACTCTGATGATTTATTGCATCTCTTGATGGTTTTAATTCCTGTCAGCCCTCTGGTTCCGGAAACAGCCTGTGACCAGGGCTGAGAGAGACTTCTTCTGATACGATTATTTTGATACTTGTACTTATTGAGGTATGTAAGAAACTTTTTTTTTTTTCTCTCCTTAGGGTTATGTAACCACATATTGACTACTTGTTCTTTATTACTCTAGAGTTTCAATGCCACTCTGAATGACTTTTGTACAGGAAAGGACAGCAGCTAGATTTCCTGCTCCTCTCTTCCTCATCTAACGTGTTGAAATGCTGCCAACTTCCGGAAAACAACTCTTAAGTTTCTCATGTATATAAAAAAAAAAATAACCAGGCAGTCTGTGCCAGGGTTTTTTTGGGTGATTTTCCTGCTAAAATGGTTATGTGGTTTACTTGAGTTCACTCAAAAGTGAAAGTGCACATAAATGCGGAAAGCTTTGTAGGACTGAGCTGCGCTGTGTGGTGAGCAAGCTGCTGGGATTTGGGCCAGAGGAGCTGATGTCAACATTAACCTCATAGATCTCGCTGCTGTCCTGTTTTGTGTTGTCTGCACAACCCCTTTCTCCCCTGTGGCTGTGATTCTCCCCAGACATGCTTTTCTGAATCTACTCTGATATCCCTGAAGTTATCCAGTGGATAATTGATGGACTCTGCACTGCAAAGCTGATGGCACATGGCATTCCCCTGGATGCAAAAATAGTGAGAGAGGATAATTAAGGTGGAGCAGAACCATGCTGTCCTTTCAAGTTGCCTTTCAGCTGGTTGGTTTGCGGACACCTGTATTCATTGCCTTGCAAATCCCTGGAGAGGAGGAAGGCCTAGGAAAAGTCATGCTCATTACTTCAGATGAAATGTTTCCTGCTTACGTATTCCTAATGTGGCTTCTTTGTAATTATTGGTAGCACATTTATGAATGCTAGCCATTTGGGCTCTGTAAGTATTTGTAATGTGGAGGCTGAAGGACTGGCTTGGGTGCAGTGGTGTATTGTTTTTTCCAGCATCTGATTCATAAGGCTTTGGATAACTCCAGAGTCTGGAAAATGGAAATACAGTAGGGACTCTTACATGGCTTTCAGTCACAATCAGCTTTGAAAATCTGAGTGTCAGCATGGACAAATATGTTTCTTTCTCTTTCTGGAAATTTCTTGGTAGGTTACAAGAGTTATAGAATCATGGAGTGGTTTGGGTTGGAAAAGACCTCCAAGGGCGGTCTAGTCCAATGCCCCTGCAGTTCGCAGCAACATCCTCCAATAGAGCAGGTTGTTCAGAGCCTTGCCCAGATATCCAAGTGTGGGGCCTCAACCACCTCCCTGGGCAACCTGTTGCAGTGTTCCACCACTGTCATGGTGCAGAACTTCTTCTAAACATTAATCTAAATCTCTAATTTCAAACCATTGCCTGGGGTTGGTTTGGTTATTTTTTTGAGTGCACATGGTGCAGTAGGCATGGTTGTCAGTGATCTGCCAGGATGATCCTGAGTTCGGAACACTCTAACAATGTTTCTGAGACACTCCTGTATTGTCCTGTAAAACTTTGCATCAGAAATATTTGCAGTGGATTTGAACACGTTGAAGTCGGCGTTTTGGGCAAATACGTAGGTGCCATTTTTCTGCAGTGTTGCCTGTCACCACAAGGGGGCAGATGTCTTGTTTTGAAGCCACCCATGTAAGAGCTGTGAAGCACAGCCTCTGGTTAGCAGAAAGCCTGCAGAGAGAGCACCAGGTGAGCAAGTCGCCCTCTCTGTATTCCCCTGCTCAATGCAGCCCCATGGGCATGGCTCCCAAGGGACACTTGTTCTGTTCACTGACTTTCCCTGGCGTTAAATACGTTGCCTTGCTGTGGCAGTTACCTGTCTCGTGGGCCTATGCATGCTGGGTGGCAGCTACTACTGTACCTCCCCTGTCCCAGGGACTGCTGTCTTGTGACTTGAAACCATCCTTCGCTCATGCAGGGATGTGCAGAGACACAGAAGTTGGTGAGAGATGATTGCTTCTTTAAAGCCATAAAGCCAGGCTGGTGGAACTGTTTACTTGGGCGTCGGCAATACTAGGGTATAATATTCACTGACTACACTTGTAACACACACGTTGTGTTCAAATACTAACCTGTGTCCTCCTGCTGCTCTTCCTCTGCTCCACAGCCCGTTTCTTGATCCAAACCACCCATCCCAGTGTTGTTGAGGGTAGAAGGGCAGGAGCCAGTAGGTGGCAATATGTGACCAGACATGGGATGTGTCACCAGACAGGGGAAGCCACCATTTGGGAGTTTCTGGTGGTTTGTGTTTTGTTGTTTTTTTTCTTTGTTGTCGTTGTTCTTTCTGATTGTTGTTGTTTCTTTGTTGTTCTTTCTTTTTTAAGTCAGAAACTTCGTTTTGATCTTACAAGAGTTGTTGTTGTACTTTAATGGTAAAAATGATAGTGGGCAATTCCAAGTGTTTGTTTGGAAAAGGCATAACAGAGTATGTAATGACCTCTAGCTGGGATTTGCAAGGGATTATTATCACTGTACAGAAAACTAGCACCTCATGTTGAAAGAGAAAAGAAACAGGCATTTCTGAAAGGCACCTATATTTCCAAGATAAGGCAAGACGTTCAGCTGGATCTCAGCATGAGAGGGAGGAGAAATGCACAGGGAGGAGGTGCGTTCATTGAGATTTTAGATCCCGCTGCCAAGAACAGCTGCAATCCACAAAGTAAAGAGGAGGCCTGCCAAAGGAAGAACAGAGAGCACAGTTCCTTCTGTGTTTATTTACTTCTTTTCTCCTTGTTTACTCAGGAAAAAGAACTCTTTCTTTTCCCATCTCACATGACATAATAAACTGATGAGGAAGCTCACCTTGACTATTGAAGAGAACTGAGAACTGTTTCTTACAAGATGAGTTTTGTGTAGCCACTCCTCAAGTTCTCATTTTCTTTTTACATTACAATCTGCCCTTGGTCCTCCTTCTGAACCCTCTGGCATCTCCAATTCTTTCTTGTCTATCTGTTATCTCAGTTTCTCTTCCTGCCTCTCTTGCTGTCTGTTGTTATTCCCTCTCACCATCCTTTTGATTGTTTATCCTACCCCCTCTAGCTCTTTCTCCCCTTGTTTGTTTTTTTTTTTTTCCCCTGGATCCTTTCTCCCTCTGTTTGGATTCTCTTCTTTTCATCTGTCCTTCTGCCCTTATTTCTACTTTCTCCCTGGTCTGTGGAAAGAGGTGAAGGTGTTTCTTGTGACTTGGACCCACTTCCTCCAGAGCTCTGTCTTTGGAGGAAGTTTTGTGCAGCTTAGTGGGAGAGATGATCTTGTAAATTCCAGCTTTCATGTGACAACAAGTGGAGAAAGAAGAGGAAAAGACGTTCATTGTCATAGCAGTCAGTGCACAGATGCTCACAGGATTCCAGTCTTCTAATAATCATTAGAAAGGTTTTTGGTGGGATTCTTTTTATTTACTAATAACTATGACTCCACCTTTCAGTTATTTGATGTCATCTCCCATCTTTGTGTGTGGAGGTGATTTTTACCAGTTGTAGCTTTGCTCCTCTAGTTGTACATCAGTACAGTTCATGCTTACATGAACACCCTGCAAATCTCCCTACATTTTTTTTATGGTGTGGAACTTCACACTGTGTGTGACAAAGGGCATGCCAGGAAGTGGAAGCTCCATTTTCACATCGTATCTTCAAGTTTCACCAGGAGTGCTTTAGGTTGAAGAAACTTCTTCACTGAAAGGGTTTTCAAAGACTAGAACAGGCTCCTGATGGAGGCAGCTAAATCCTCATCTCTGAAGGTTTTTAAAAGCCACAGAGATGTGGTACTGGGGGACATGATTTAGCACCAGACTTGGCAGAGATAGAGAATGATTGGAGTCAATGATCTTGTAAGTCTTTTCCAACTGAAAGGATTCTGTAATTCTATGATCAAATCTCATATGGAAGATCTGAACTAGAGAAGGTTTGGAGTAGTGTATGACAACCAAGGAGTGAGGGTTTATCAACCTTTATAATCTCACTGACCAACAGCATCCTTTGCAAGAACTAGAACAGGTTTCCTGCAAAGATTACAACAGAGTATGTTCTGCCTTGGTCATAACCCTTTTATTTCAGTTGGATGTTTTCTGCTCTTTGCTATTCCTCTTCTAGAAATCTCAGCTGAGGAAGCTGCACTTCTTCAAAGCAGCCAGGTACCTGTAGTAATCACAGGGCATCACAATGCACATCTTGGTTACTGGCAAGTACCTGAAATGCTATATTGGGAATTGATAAGGTCCTGGCAGTAGTCAAATCTATTTGCTGCTTTGGAAAAAAACCCAACCAACCAAAAAAAAAAAAAAACCAAACAAAAAAAAAACCCAAACAACTAAACTCTTTCCTGGTGCCCTGAAGCAAATCCATTGATGTGTGAAATATGTGACAGCTGATGTCCAGTGAAGTGGTTTGTCTGGGAGCAGAAGCTTCATGACTTCAGCACGTTTTGGGATAGCCTCTAAAACACCATCTCTGTACTTCTGTGCGTTCGCCACATGAGGGACGATGTGGTCTTGTCTCCTAGGTACAGAGCAGCCTTTCTAGGTGTGTTGGATTGTCGACATCGTGAATGAGATACTCTCTTAATAGCAAGGAGCTTAAACATTGCCTTCATCAGAACCTAGTTTTTATTGCTGAGACTTGAATCTGCTCACTCTGCCTAGTTTGACACCATTTAGATGGAGATAATTCCTTGTGTGCAGCACAGACAGAACAGAACCAACCTTTCCAGCTCCTTTCAAAAGCAGTGGTTGAACAAAGAAAGTTATGCTGGAGAGTTAAAGATAAGCTCTAACAAAACTGTCTTTTGCTGATACATAGTAGAACCAGTGTTGTACAGCATTTTGTGTGCGTGTATTCTTTTCCCCCTTTGAATTTGTGTTTAAAGGCATTAAAGATTCCACATTCTGTGCTGTGTGGCAATAAAAATCCCATCCCATATAGCATTTGAGGGCACTCAACTGTGAGAGATGCAGCCTGCCTTGGAGGTACATGACCCTTTGTTGTTTTTTAAATTTAAAGGTGTATGTATAATCACATCCCAGACTACTCTACCTGATGTGGCTTTACGTTGTGGAGCTTGCTGGCATGATACAACACTGTTTTCCTTGGATGGAGGCTTTTATTGAATTAGTTTGATACTGCCTTTGTTCTGGTTGGCATCCTAACAGTAAGTGACCAGTAAACAGACCTGAAATAAATGTGACACGATCTCAGATGGAACAGAGGCAGAAAGAGGAGACAGATGGGAATCACGTCTCAATAAATACTCTCACTTTGGCATCTTCTGTATAACTCCAGGTTATATTAGCAAATTCATAGAATGGTTTAGGTTGGAATGGACCTTAAAGATCGTCTGGTTCCTTGCTGTGGGTTGTTGAAGGCCTCAGTGTTCTTGATCTTTATGTGCTTGATCTTCAGAAGTCTGACCAGGAACACTGGTTCAACAACTCTCAAACTTCACCCACTGTCACCCTTTCAGATTGAGCCAGAAGCCTTGCTGGGCTGTGAGAGAGAAGGGATTTGCCTAAGGAAGCAGATGCCTGGTTCATTTTCACCTTTTGTTGTTCTGGTACCCCTGCTTTGCAGCAGTTGCTGTCTGCCAATGTTTAGAAACAAGGCATTTGGATTACTGTAGGCTCTGGTTGTAAACTGTCATCAAGAGGTGGTGAATGCAGCCATGGATCTCTTCTCTCTTGTGCAGCCCCTTGCTTTGGGTCTGGAGAGAAACTCTTGGTCATGGAAAAAAGTAGGATTTGACAAGGAGGACTGGTTTATGGCTCTCTGCAGAGTCTCACAAGGGAACACTGTTCAGTAGGCTTCAAAGTGATTCAGCCATGGCACAACCGTGGCTGTGGCCACATGTAACATAGTCTGTAGCTCTTTAAAGAGGATTAGTCTTAGATCAGGGACAGCATTCATTGCTGGATTTCATGTAAAGTAGAATATGCTAATGAAATGGAAATGTCTACAGCAAACATTGCATAATATTGAAAACCTCAAAACTGAGTATTGTGTCTTGATATCTCTGCTGGAAGTCAAGCTTTTGTAGCCTGTTTGTTCCTTAGAGCAAAACTGAAGTTTGTAGTATCACCATGAGAGTAAATCAGCATCTAGTTTGCAGTTTTGCAAGCAAAAGGATAACAAGCATTTGGAGGAAACTTTTCACACACTGTTGAATGCTTTAATGATGTCATAGCTCTCCAACAGAGACAAAATCCACCACATCTTAAAATATCTTCATTTGTTTTTTTCTGCAACAGTTGTAGGCTTGGATCTGTTCTGCATCCTCTCCCTGTTTGCTTTTGATTGCTCTAAACACCATATTTGGGCTTACAAGAGTTTCAGCATCAGTCCTGCAGAGACACAGTATTTCTGACATGCATTTTTCATAGAATCATAGAATCAGCCAGGTTGGAAGAGACCTCCAAGATCATGCAGTACAACCTAGCACCCAGCCCTATCCAGTTAACTAGACCATGGCACTAAATGCCTCATCCAGTCCTTTCTTGAACACCTCCAGGGATGGCAACTCCACCTCCCTGGGCAGCCCATTCCAATGGCAAATCACTCTCTCTGTGAAGAACAAAAACTATTTCATCTGTTTAAGACACTTTCTGTCAGTACATCAGCCTCAGTCAGTTTGATTTGGCTTTCCCATTCCATTTTTTGCCAGTCTTTTGAATGTTTGAAGTTTAATATTCTATTTATCTGGATAAAAAAACGGGGGGGGGAAGTCCCCAAACTTCACGGGGACCTGTGATTTTGTCTGACTTGAGATGTTGTGAAGGAGGTTGTGAACATCTCTCAGTTTTCTTTGGGAGCACTAGGAAATCACTGGCCACTTCTGAAAGCTGAGTTGTGTTGATGCATGTAAAGGAACCCATTCTTACTGTGGCAATGTGCTGTATGTTGTTTATCAAACCTAGAATCACCTTTATTTTTTATGCTGTGTGTTTGTAAGCTTCACAGGAATTTTGTCAGCCTTATGTGGAGCTGACTTAGTGTCTGGACTGGAAATCTTTGCCTGTGGAAGCACTCAGATCTGCTGCTGGTGCTTTCCTCCTTGCCCAAGTGAGCAGGTATTGGTGTGAGACTTCTCTCAGCAGCCTCACAATGTGTATTCGTGGCCTGGGGGGTGATGCCCATGCAGCATGTTCAGCCAAATGCTAGGTATAAAATACACTGATCAACATTATATACCCCAATGGGCCATTTTGCTTTTGTCTACTTACAAGTGGTGGCTTGAAGTGCCTTATCCCAGCCTGCTGGGGGATAAAAGTCCAAAGAAAGCCTTTGGGAAGAAGATCCCTCTGGCTCCCCTTCCAAAACATCCACTTTCATTACTTAGTAGCTTTTCCTGTCCACACAGCTCCGTATCTTGGTATGTGGTTATTCTGGGATTTATGTTTTGTGGTGGTTGATGGGTTTGAGTTTTTTATTTTGCCATTTGGAAGAGGTTTTTTTTCTGTAGACGTGGAGGGTGGTGATACATATTCATGAAAGAGAAGTCTTTCACATTGCTCACATTGACAAAGCCGTAGCTGTTTCACACAGCAAGCTGACTGGAATTGTGTGGGGCCTGCCTGACCAGATTAGAGCAAACAGTGAGCTTATTCCTCCACTCGTCAGGCCTCCCCTTCCTAACAATTTCCCCAATTGTCATTTTGACAAGGCTGTCATTAGGTGATGGCTTCTTTTGGCCATTTTCAGATAAAGATAATTTCCTTAACTTCCATTTTATTTGACAACAAGTAGTTTGGGAGAGAAAGGAAGTGCTTCAGTACTTTATGGATTAAGGGTTTGTCACTTCAAAGGCATCTTTGATCTAAAAATATGTGCTGTACCAAATTCATTATGTCTTTCTTTTTCTTTCTTTTTTTTTTTGTTAAGGAACTTTTAAATTTATTGATCTGCTCCTCAATTATTCCCTTTTTTTGCACCCTGTAGTAGTACATGGGATAGCAATGGTGAGGGGAAAGTCATGACCAGGGCAAAACAACAGGTGCTTTTGTTTGGCAGCCAGCACTGCCTCCATTGCAGATCTGCTTTTAGCCAGAGGGATGTGGCAGGATGGTTGTAGAGCTCAGTTCAAAACTAGGAGACGATATATTTCATAAGGATTAGCTTACCGCAGCCTTACTGAAGCTCTGGTTTTTGTCTGTACTGCATTGAGAAATCTCAAACCTCATTCTAACAAATAAAATCAGGAGATACTTTTCCCTGATCTGCAACTGAAATGTTCCACAGGGTGCTGAGACTACCTTTGGACAGCACAGGTGCAGCAGCTATTCAGTATGTTGCTTACCTGAGCCCATCCACCTGAGGCATGCTCAAAGGTGGATTTGATCATCCTATGGGTCCCTTACAGCTCAAAATATTCCATAATTGGTAAGTGGAGATCAGAACAGGCAGAATTCTCTTTGGGTGTGTGGTTTGCAGTGTTACAGAGAGAGTGGGATGTGATGGGGATTTGCTGGGCTCTTGCAATGTCCGCTTTAGCTGTGTCAGACGCTGGGCTTAAGTGCAACCCCTCTGCTTTTTAGGGCTGACATAACTCTGTTCAGTGCTCTAGCAATGTAAATCCATCACGGTAGCTGCCTTATGCAGGCTTAGCTTTGTTCTGTATTAATATTAATATCTGTTCTACCTAATTACTTCAGCTTTCCCTCTCATGTTACCTCCGTATTATACCCTGCCTGCTAACCACCTCCTTGTTGCTGGAGGCTGTTCTTGATCCCATTTCTAAACAGAAGCACTTCTGCTTCAGCTCTGGCTGTGGTAGCTGTGCAGAGGCAGGCTTTTTTTTCCCCCTTTTGCCTGCTAATTGGCTGAGACCACCAGAATTTGGAGGACACAGATGTCACTGATAGTTTGCCTAGGGAGCACATTCATGCCCATCTGTTGCAGTCTAGAAGGCTGTTCATATATCCACAAGGCCTTCATTTAATTCTTGTCAGAAAGTAATGTAAATCCAGTTTACCTCAGAGGTCACAGCCAAGATTTATGCCAATGAGCCCCCTGCAATTTACACACACTGTAGTTGTATAGGATGAAAAGAAAGCCTTTCATGTTGGTGCATATTAACAAGAAAGCTTGCCTTAGGAGAGGCTTTTTGATTGAGGTTCTTCCTTATTTTAATACAGCCAGTGCCAGTTGGGATATCCAGCTTTACCAAAAGAAAACATCTAATCTTTAAGCCAGAGAAGTAAACTAGCTAACTAAATAAATAAAGCCCCTAGCAAATCGATTTTTTTTTGTTGTTGTTGTCATCATTGCTTTTAACCCATCTTTTCTCTTTCATGTGGCAAAGCCTCCCTATACTGAAAAGAAAGGTAAATGCTCTAGGAAAACACCAGCATGTGTGCATTGAAATAGTCAGGAAATTCGATTTGCTCTCTGTGGAAGATGATATTAACTCAGTTGTGGATACCTTTGTAGAATTACTGTGAGCATATTTTTTTTGTTGTTGTGGGGTTTTTGTTTTGTTTTTCTGTTACTCACTCAAGCTGCCCAATAGAAAATAAAGTTAAGGCTGTTATTTTTGACACATAGAATGAGAAGGATTCCAGAAAGCTTGTGATCAGATCTGCAGGAGGAAGAGCAGCTGAGGTTGCTGCACGAGGTGCATGCTCTCTGTTACCTGCTGGAGGAAAATTACCAGCCTCGATGTTCAGCCACTCTTCTAGGGACAACCTTTTGCCATATTTTCAGTCTCCCTATGGAAAGCAAGGGGATACGACAAGTAATATGGAGTGAAGATGAGACCATAACTTGGTCAGCTGTAGGAAGGGGTGCTTCTGTGTCAAGATTTCACCTCTGTCCTCCTCATTTAGCAAGTGACTACACCATTTAAAAATCTTCCTCCACAATGAATGTTGCTTCACTGACCTTCATAGGCCATGATACACCATGAGCAATCTATGTGAAATCCAGCTGCTGGATTTCATAGATTGTCAGGCAAGGATTCCTGCCCCCATCACACATCAAAAATGCTGTTCTGCTGTATGCTCTTGGCATGGCTAAAACTTGTGGCAAAGCCTGTTCAGTTAGACTGGAGGGAAGAGCTAGAAGTGGTGAAGATGGTGGAACTGGAAAACAGCTGTTTAAAATGAAACACTCTGAAGTACTTAGGTTATTAAAATTAATGTCAGGGCAAGCAGAGAAGTAGGAGACAAAGATGAATCGAGGTATGCCAACAAGATTACCATGGAGTTTCAGAGTTGGGTACCTCTGCTTGGAGGTGGACTTGCCATCCCCGGAGGTACTCAAGAAACATGTGGACATGGCACTTTGGGGCATGGTTTAATGGCCATGGTGATAATTCTATGGTTCTTCAGGCCCAGTGTAGTTTGAGGGTGTTTGTTTCAGTTATGCTGGCTCTGGTCAGGATCCCCCACCCTTTCCCCCCTTCCTTTCCTCTAGTTTTCCAGCTGATGGATTTTACTTTGGAAAACACTTTCAAATCTTACAGGCATGACAATCAGTATCATTTGCACGGTATCATAATGACCAGAGTGGTTTGGGATTAGGAGGGAAGAGAGCAAGGCATCCAAATGAAAACAGGGCTCAGATTCTAAGTTTCAGCCTAGCACTTAAAATAATTAAAGTGTTTATTTGAAAGTCAAAACAGGCTGGGTCATAAATAACTATCCATTCCTCGATTGATTGTGTTGAGTCCCAACTGAGAGCTCTGGGAATAAGGTTTATTTGCTCCCTGTTGGGATTAATCCATAAATGTAGTCTCCACATGGAACTCATCAGGTCTTTGCTTCCTCTTCATTAGTCTCCCTGGAACTGGAGGGTAGCCTGAATAAGATGAAAATTAGGATAATATATTTTCAGAGAGAAAAGGTCTGGTGATCTCTAATTTGTGTTTCAGCACCGTAATGCTGTGGAAAATTTCCCAAATGATGTTGTGGGAGAAACCAAGGCTTGTTATCCTTGCCCTGTTTGAAGGTTGAATGCAGCAATTACATCTTCTTTTTTCTTAAAGCCTCCAAAGCTAATTGCAGTCTTAAACTAGCTAGATTGACTCCCAGGCTGCCTTCTACCCACAGCAGAACTTAAAATTCCTTTCTCTTGACAGATCTTTTGGCCTTCTAGCCCAGGGGCTCTGAAATGTCACAGTATGGCCCATCTCTTATTAAAGAGATCATTTCACAGTGGCCCACCCAATTCCTCCCTCCTTGTTCTGAAGCCCAGCTCGGATTAGAAGGCTACCGCAAAACTGCACTTTCTCATCCCCTCAGAACTTTGTACTTTTTTTTTTTTTTTGCACCATATTTAATTCAAGAATTTGATTAATTTGTGATATTTTAGTGCAGGCTTCAAGCAGAAATCGCAGGTTTGTTGGAGTATGTTTTTTTTCAACGTTTTTTCTTTTAAATGACACAGATAATTTCAAAACAAAAGCTGGAGCAATAGACCTGTCCTGTCATCAGAAAAAAAAAAATGCTCAGGCCCTCAGTCGGATGCAGAATTGTTTTAACTATGTGGTTTGAAAGCATTTCTCAGCTCCTCATTTAGAAAGCAGTTTTGTCCAGATCATTTTGCACCACATCAGTTGCAAATTTTCTCACTTCAAAACCGTCACCCCCTTAAAATCCTGCTTGTTAGGATTTAATGTGCTTTAGGAAAGCTAATTAGTAACCACTGAGAGGACTTAAAAAACCTCTACAAGTTTTTGCTGGTTCTGCTGTTGGGCTGTCCTGCCTTTACCCCAGGTCTGTAAGCTGTGTGCTTGGTTATTTTCCCATCCCAGCTGTCACTCAGTGCTCCAGCTGTCACAAAACACAACTTACAAAGTGGCATCTGTGTAAAGGATGCTGCTGTCGTTTAAAGCTCTGCGCTGCGTTTTAAGTTGGTTTTATGATGCGAGTCATTGCCCCTCGTGATGGGTCTCCAAAGGCTGCCTTCCTTCAGTGTACTAATGTACAGTTTATTGCACTTTCCTCTCTGCTTCCAATACTTTGTGGTTGCTGGTGTTGTAAATCAGCATTTATTATGCTAAGCTTGCTGTTTATTCAGGGGAAAAAATGTACTTGAAGAAAAATGTCTGGCTTGCTGACATTCATCTGTCACTGTTATGGATCTGGCAGCTTCCTGGTGAGTTAAATCTTTACAATCCTAGGAAGCCAAGTGCTGTACTTCTGCACTCATTGGAGCTTCCCTGCTAAGCCCCATCATTTCTTTGTGAGACCTGCAGTCTGTGTGGCTCACAAAGCCATGGGGCCCTCCTGCTTGCAGTAGAGACTCAGCCTGGTCATGAGTCTTATTTCCAAGAATAATTTTGGACTCTGGACTGCAATGTAGATGGGTTGGGCCACATCTCTAAGCTTCCATGGCTGCTCCTAATGACACGTTGTTTGGTGTGAAGGCAACTTGTTTCCTTCAGTGCATCTTCAGAGGAAATTGTGCTTTGGAGCATGTTTTTACCAGGACTGCAAGGAGGCAGCTGAACGCAGACTTTCTCCAACATACTTCTACATGCTCTTAGCATAGAATGGTTTGGCTTGGACGGGACTTTAACAGATCATCTCATCCAACCCCTTGAAGCACTGTCCTCCACTTGATTGGACTAATGATCACAGTGGATCTGAGATGTGTATGTACTCAATGATTGCTAAAGAGAACTCCCTAGAAAATGAGATTTTTGAGAAATCAATTAGACAAAGGACTGGAGTCGAAGACAGATGGCAGGGATGCTTCATCCCAACCTGGGAGGTACTCCTGGGACGGCTGCATGCTCCTTCCTGCAGGGCCGGGTAATCAGAGAAATCAATTAGCAGATGTCAGTGCAGCTACCAGAGCAAGCAACACTAACATAGGTGTGTTACTGTGATTATAGCAGAGGGAGCTGCATTGCTTTTCCCCAGTGGATAACCAGCAGCTGGATCAGCTTTTCTAGACAGAGTGGGAGGAGACAATTCTGCATTTCCCTGGAGTCTGCTTTCTGGATGTTGTCACCAGGTTCAGCCCTTGCTGACCTGGAGGTGCTTAGAGAGAGGGCACTTTTGTGAACTAGGATGTAGACAAGGACCTTATGCTGTGGGCAAATCCCATCAGTATGGTGACCTTTTAGTATAATGACCTTTGTCACTTCAGCACCATTTGCTGGGTGGACTTTGGACCACACTGTAGCTGTCTCTGGCCCTATCTCCTCTTGATGCTGATGGGAACCCTCTACCTGGTCCATCCCTTTGCCATGCTGGAAATGATCACAGCACCCCATTACCAGCACCCACCTGGCTTAAACCCTGTGGAACGGTGTCCTGTGTGGGGTGGCCCTGCTTGCTCTTACTTGGAGCTTAAAAAGATGGAGAACCCTTTCTTTGTTTTCCTTTCTGCTTTATTTCTTAATATGCTGGACCAGGATGGGCAGAATAGCTAAGAGAGGCCTTCACCTCAAAATTCTGCATGTGTGCCCTTTTAATTTGGCCATGTTTAGTAGTTGTATTATGGGACTGTGTTGATACTCAGTCCCTGAAAATACTTCCAAATCCTCCCCAGGAAGGCATTTATCCTACAAAAGCAACAGGAGTAAACAAAGGTGCTATTATCAACTTAGGCAGAGCCAAAATCCCACCTCAGTGTTTTGTTGGAGAGAAGAGAACTGAACCTGAGTGCAGACTTTAGCCTGCTATCATTATAAGGACTCTCACCTGTGTTGTATGTTTCACTTGATTGCTTCTCCTGGTGGCTTAATTTTTTGACAGCTTTCTGAACACAGGGTTGGTTGACTGAGAGTGACAACTAGAGCAGTGAAACCTGTGCTGTTCCTCAGAGTACCTTTTCACTTTATGGGCTTTTATTATTCTTTCATTCACAGGGTAGACATCTCACAGACCCTGACAAACTTGGCTTCACAGCACCTAAGATTTCTAGCTGTCCTTTGAGAGCCGCAGCAGTCAGTGCTGATCTCAGATGGCATCTTTCTTCCTCTCTTGTGTATGGGATCAGTAGAAACAAGTATATGTGACTTGACATCACCAAGGCATCAAGAGCAGACCTAAGAATGGAAGCTAACTTTGGTTGCCTACCCTGCTCTCCAGTTGTTCTTATGTGCCTGTGCTCCTTCTCTGTCTCCCTTTTATGGCTACTTCTTTCTCTGGCATTTGCCTGCAGAGTCAGTCACAGCCCTGCTGACTAGCTTCTGCCTCCAGGCTCTTTGCTGATCAATCCCATCTTTTTGCCCTGTTCCACCTGCCCTTCCACGGCAGGCTCTCTGATCCTCTCTGCTTTCGCATGAGTGCATCTCTTTTGCCCTCTGCTTTTCAATCTGGCAGCATGCTTTTGCTTGGTACTGTTGAGAGCACAGGCTCTCTGCCACCAGCTCTGGGATCCAACCATCCCAGAGCTGCTAGAGAAAGGGGAAAAAAAAACTGCCTGGAAATTTAGCTGCTAAAATGCAAGTTTGAAGTCAGCATCAGTGTTCCTTTGCACTCTCCTCTCCTCCTTCATAGCCATAGTTTCCTCAGTTTTAGAAGTCTTGCTGCCTACAGCACTTCAAACTGTTGGAGCACTTTTCCAAATGAAAGTGTCATCAAAGGGAGAAAAAAAAAAGTATTTCATGCTTCCCTTTTGAAGGTTGTTAAACAGTGTTGGCAGATGCTGAGCCAAACACGTGGGATAGACACCGGTGCGGAGGGTAGTATTCTGTATCGCTGTTGGCAATGCCCTAAGCACCTGAAGGACTAAGACTTGATCATCTTAGCACTCTTTTCTAACTGAAAAAAAAGTGTGATTCTGTGACTTGCAGTAGAAAAATCTTGGCAAGCCAGACAGCTGACTGAATGCACAGATAAAAGCAGTCCAAGCAGATTCTGGCAGACCTCTGCTACCCAGGACTTCCCTCAGAATGACTGGGAAGGATTTGACATTGGTACCCTGCACATCAAGTGTGAGATGCGCTGTGGTGAGCAGATGCGCCTGGCTGCTACCACCTGATCTCAGCCCAAAATCTTGACAGGCAGGCTCCTTCAAAGACCGTTTTTGCACCGCTACCTCCACCAAACCATGGTAGGACGCTGTGTTATGTGGGGAGGGAGCCTCAGGGAAACAGTGGCAACACCCGCGGTGTGGTCAACGCCCGCAGCGTCCTCCACGCGTGCACGGCTCTGCCGTTCAGTCCTGGCTAACAGCGTGCAACAGCCTCAGCCTCCCAGGTGCCTAGGGCTTCAGCACAGCCTGGCTGGTCACTTCCCTGCTTGGGCTTTCATGGCTCCATCGAAGAACCCGTCTATTCTCCCTGGCACCTCGGAGAGGTTCACTTCGCACAGTTTGTCCCCAAGACCCTGCAGTCATTTCACACACTCCTCTAATCGAGTCCTCTGAGAGTGTCATGTATTTTCATGTATTTCCCCTATTATTTCTCCCTGCTTGAGCCTTTCAGATAATTGATGATACTTTAGTTAATCATTTTCCCCCTTCTTTGTTCACCAGGTACCTCAGCCTTGAAGGGATCCTTTTCATTTAGAATCCGTGTCTTCTCTTAAGTAATTGATCACCGTGCACCCGGGGACACCCAATTCACAGTCGAGCGGGATCAGCCTTCATGAATAATCAAACCGTCGCCGCCGCGCTGCTGCAGGAGTGCAAGCGAGCTCTGGATACTCTCCTGTCGGCACAGCCTGGCACAGCCGAGGAAGATCAGCAACAATATTGGCAATGCCAAGGTGAGGTCCCCAGGAGAGGTGGCAGGACCGTGGCAGCAGCCACCAGCCCTCAGCCCTGCCCTATTTTTCTTCTCCTGGCAGATGAGTGTCAAGAGATGCCTGGATTTCGAGGCCATGAATGGGATGCGGGCTACAGGCAGGCAGGGAAAGAAGTCCACTTTGTTGCAGTGAATTGCTGTCAGTTCTAATTTTAGGCTTCAGTAAACATGAGGCTGTAAGGAACAGTTTAGTTTGGGGAGAACAATGCCCAAAAGTTTGCTGATGCACATAAATTTCAGTTATTAAAAAAAAAAAAGGAAAGAAAGGAGGGGGGAAAAAAGGATGCAACTTCTGAATAAGGGCACATATTTCCTCTCCTTTCATAGAAACTGGGGGAGGGCCTTTTCTGTTTGTCAGCTTCTTCTCATATATTAAAGAGCTCATTGCCTGAATCGTTATCTGAAATGTGTGTGACCTCTGTAAGTGGTGTCCAAAGGAAAAAAAAAAGAACAACAAACATCAACAACAACAAAACAACTTGCAATATCCCTCTCGAAAGGAAAATCTTTGCTGGCTGATGGCTGGCATAAATAACCAGGAAGGGAAGGAGTATTTAATGAGGGCTGTAGTAGAGGTTTCTTCATCTGTTTTAACACTGATACTACCTGCTGGAAATCAGGCATTTATTTTGGTGTTGCCCTGATGCTTTGAAAGTGATTTGTAAATCTTAGAGGTCTTTTCCAAATCAATTCTATCAATCTGTGATTCTCTGATTCTGTGAATCGGTGTCTTAATTCCAGAGGAAATCGACTTCATGTCAAACAAAAGGGTGTAATACACTGGGTTCAGTTTTCCCTAGGTTCAGATTTCCAGAGGGCTGCATAACTCCATTGCCACAGCTTTTTCAGTCACAAAATAAAAGCCACATTTGAATTGCTGAACTTGTTTGAATGACACCTTTTTAGTACAGGGTAGGGAGGTTATGTGCTCCTTCTGCCACACGCAAAAATAACTTTATCAATTACACAAGAATATAGAGAGGATGAAGGGGGTGAAATTTCGGGGGAGCGGGGGGAGAAACAAAGGCATTAACAAAAACCCACAAACCCCTTTCTTCATGTGGAGGCTTTCCTTTGCGTGACACATCTGCCTGCTTTCCAGTTTGGTGTTAATAATGTTTAGTTTTGCTTTGCATGAGTGCCTCGGCCCTAACGTTAATTTGATCTCTAAAATCCTTTGTTTGTCTCCGGGAGCAGAGCCGTTGAGAATATGTTTTTCTGACCATCTCTTTTCTTGCTGGGAGGTCAGCTGCCTTTTTCTGAAGCACCTAAGTCTGTTTGCAGTGCAGGGTGGCGTGTGAGTTTCTGTTATAGATACTGGAAGATTTTTTTTTTTCCCCTCTTTATCTTTTTTTGTTTTGTTTTGTTTTGAACAAAGGCTACTTTGTTTCCTCATCACGAATTCTTTTAAGTTTTATTATGGCTTCTCAGAATAGGCTCTTGAGCTCCTAATCAGGTAGCCCTTTTTTTCCCCTCATCCTCCTCCCTCCTTTTCTCCTATTAAATGCCACAAAGTATGAGAAATAATCAGTTTAGTTCCAGATAAGGTAAATCAGTGCCCTTATAATCACTCGATTAGACATGGTGCTTCAGGTAAACCGCTTCAGGAAATGGGCGATCAGAGCCTGAAGTGATGCTCGAGCTTTTCCGAGGGCCGTGTTCCCATCAGCTGAAAGAAAAATACCCAGCAGCGGGGCGGTGACAGCGACATTAATAACTGCTGGGGCTCTCTGCCCGGGGAAGGAAGGCAGGGCCTCGCAGGTCGGCGGCTCCCGGCTTCGGGGGGACCCTCTTAGCACAGAGGCGGAGTGGGCGTCTTTGCCCCCCTCTCCTCCCGGGTCTGCCTTTGTTTGCCCCGGCTTTCTCAGACCAGGCGCAGGGGGAACTGAAAGCTAAACACGGTGTTAGACGGGTCCGGAGAGCTCGTTCATTTCTTTTTAGGCTGGAAATCGTTCCAGTCAACTTCTGTGCCAGTTCAGCCTTCACAAATTAATGAATTTGTATTGCCTCTTAAAGAGTACACTCTAGTCCTGGGAGTTGGACTTCGACTGAATCTTCAGGACTGTTCACATCAGCTCCCCAACTGGCTGGTGTGGTTCCAGTGGATGTATTCTTTGTTTTTTAGTGCATCAAGCCCTGGAAAGCAGGAACCAGAGAACAGCGCAGTACCTTTATGCTTTAGAGAGAGCACTAGCAGCCATGTTATCCCACTGGTTGTTTCCATAGTTGCTGACACTATGATTTTTCCTGTTTAAGTGTTAAATGTGAGTTTGTGTGCATAAGACAGAAGAAGGTAGAGAATGAGACACAAGTGCTGTCTCTGTAAGCATCCTGTTTCTCTAGATCTTTCCCCAAATTGTTATTCTGATGGGATCATATGGGGAAAAGTGCTTGCTGTGAATGCCTTCAGGCCGCTTCCATCTTCCCTTGGAAAATATTTTGGGAAGCTCAGTCTTATTCCTACATGAGGCGGTAAAATCTTCTGTCCAACGTTTTGCCTTCCTTGTGATGAGATGGGTGTCCCTGCTCCTGCACTGATTTTGCAATGAGAGGTGTGAGAGTGGGAGCACAGTCTCCTTTCCCCTCCAGCCACCTTCCTGTGGGGTGACCACCATGGCCAGCTCTTGACCACTTTGCCGTGGTGCGAAGGGCTAAGCCTGTGGAGACACCACTTCAGAAGGGTGGGGAAAGGTGTCTCCTTGTGAAGCTGGGATGGGTAATGAGCAGCATGTCCAGAGTTGCAACAGGTGAGAAAATATGGGTTGGAAAAAGTGATAATCTTTTAAAAGATGACTCTTTGGAAAAAGAGGTCCTAGCTATTCCACTTCCCACTTTTTTTCCTGGGAAAAAGATGTACTGGTGAATGCACTGTGATATGAGCACAAGACAGACTTCTTATGTAGTGATTTTCTACAGTTATCCCTGAAGGACTGATTAAAAAACATGTAGTCATACATTTATTGCACTGCCTCGTTAAAGTGGTCTCTGAGCAGGTTTTTTTCCTGGGGATTAATGGCCAGAAGGGTCTAGATCTGCAGCTGATGATCACCATTAACCCCATCTGGTCAATAATCCTTGTTAATCCACTTTCATTGGCCGTTTCAGAGTCTGCCCAGCTGAGTGGTTAGCACGGCACAGCGTCACCCCTCTTCCAAGGAAAATCAAACTGGGCTGTAGCTGAAAGGAAAGGACAAATCCTAGCCCAGATCCCTAGCTATGTGCTCTTGATAGCAGTTCTATCTTTAGTCTGGTCAGGTTGGAGATCCATCTGAAGCCAATAGTTATATGAAGAATGAGGCCAGTCTGAGGAAGCATTGGCCCATGAGCCTGTGTTCTTGCCTTGCGGGCTCTGGCACATTGCTGGAGGATCAGAGGCCTGGTGTGGGAGCTGGAAGAACTTTGCCTCATCCATTAAGAAAATACTTGTTTTAGGAGTCCACTGTGCCTGGCCTTTACAGTGCTTTAGGAATGGTTTGGAAGCTGCTGGGTGAAAGGTGTGAGAACTGGGATTTCCATGCAACTCCCTGTTGACCATGCCTGGGTAGGAGCATGTCTGGACCAAGGGCACATTCTCCTCCTAACTTATCTTTAATCTACAGTGACTGCTTTGAGAGTCACTGTAACTGACCTTTGAGTCAGTTGAGTAACTCACTTTTTAAACTGAATTATTAGTCAAATAATCACTCTCCAAAGCATATGTCTGTTATTCACCATATCCCTCTAGGGCTTTGTCTCATTGCTTTATACGGGTCAGGTTTATCTTCCAGTTTGGATGTGGCATTTCAAGGTAGCTCTGCCACTGTCACCAGCAAGCCCTGGGCAAGGACAGATTATCTCTGTGCTGTTGGCCCCATTTGCTCTGCCAGGAGTCCTCTCCTCACACAGAGGGAACAGGTTCCCTCCTGTCTCTCTTGGAGTAGCTCTTCATGCTCAGCTAGCCACCACCCGGTGTGACTCCCTGCTAAAAGCCTTTCTAACGGCTGACGGTTCCTACTTACCTGCAGGGCAGAGCATCCAAGGGTGACTGATTACAGGCAGACTCACCTTCCCTCCCGGTGAGGATGGTGGTAATTGGTCAGAGCTGGTAGCAACTGGGGGAAGGTCCAAGAGGGCAGGGGGGGTGTGCGCTTTTTGCAGGGTAGATGCTCTCATAAGTGTTGCAGCTGAACCTACTGCAATATCTTTACCTGCTCTTTGACCTTTTCAGCTTTGCTTCCTGAGGACTTGAAGACTCTTCTGGAGGAAGCAAAGGAAATGAAGTGGCCCTTTGTGCCGGAGAAGTGGCAATACAAACAAAACCTTGGCCCAGAAGACAAAACAAACCTGCAAGATATGATCAGTGCGAGGCTCCCCGATCTGCTGGTATGAAGTTCAACACACCTGCTGTGTAAGAAGTCCCACTGAGGTGCTTGAGGGTACACAGAGCCCTCGTAGGTTGTATCACATATGAGTTCAGAGCCTTGTTTTTTTCTGCACAGTGGCAGCAGCAGGTGAAGAACTGCTTGGCAAGCAGAGGTAAGAGAAGCTGTGGTGGGATGGAGCTGCTCACAACAGCCAAAAGGCTGAAGCAGGGAAGTGACTTTTGATCTTCAGACAAGAGAGGGACCCAAAAGCTACATATAGTTACTTTCATTAAAGTTGAAATAACACATGTGAAACATGGTTTCCTCCTTGAGTCAACTCAGCTCCATGTCACCCCTGCATCTTCCAAAGGAAGGAAACTCCTGCCCTCTGCTGCCACTGCAGCCAAGCCAAGGCTGTGATATTGGTGGAAGCTCTGATGTGGGGTCAGACTTCTGGGCCGTTAGCTCCAGAGCTTACAGCCCATGACTGTGCAACACCACTCAAGGTTGCTTGGGCATCTTGCTGGCACCTGCAGATGTATGTGCTCTGCAAGTGCAGGGAAGATAAAATGGATTCATGTGATGAATTTTTGAGTGTGTCCAAGCGTTTGGCTACTGTTGTGATGAGCAAAGTGCCCAGATAATAATGACAATGACATTGCAGAGTTGGGGTCACTGGCTGTGATCCCGGAGGTCTGCAGGGATTGTGCATGCATTGAGCACCTTGGAGAACAGCTATCTTGGTTGTTGAAACATGCAGTGATGACTTTGGCTGCAGTCATGCTGTTTCTGCTCACTTTCTTGCTCAGCTCAGGCTAGTCTGGACACTTGCTTTGTCTCTTCCTCTGGCAAGTGAAGGATACTTGGCTGTATAAGGAGTTACAGGATCCAAATGGTTCTTGGACATACCAGTGAGTTTGAGCTTAAAGATTAGAGAGCAGCAAGGAAAGTGGACTGCTTTTTGTTCTTTTGGTTCTCTCGGAGGCTTGGCAGACGTGTAGCAAACAGAAGGCTCTTTTTCAATGGCAAGCACAACATCTAGGCTAATGAGCATCCCTTTGGCAGGACACAAGTAAAGTAAGGATGAGGTTGGGGAGATTCTGGATGGGGTTTTTTTTGCTTGATATGGTTCATGTCTGAAGCAAACACAGCCTCATTCCCCATGGAAAGGGGCAGTCTGGCCTGATAATCTTTTCTTTTTCTCTTTGGTGTGTGTGGCCTCAGACAGAAATTTATGGTGGAGCTTGACCTCCCTTACAATCCCTGCACGGCTCCCTAACTTGGGAGTGTTTGTCTGCTCTCTCCCAGGACAAACACCTGCAGTAAACTCCCTGAGAGACCTGGCTAGATGGGAGATTAATGTGGCTGTAATAGTGGAGCAGTGTTTGCAGCATTATGCCCTCTCCCCAGGTAGATGGATCTTTTCTGAGATGATACCAATTATTTATTGCTGAAACATCTGTTGATAACTGCAGCTGCCCTTGTTAAACAAAGCATATCATGGGGTCACAGACTATAGGGACCTAAAATCCTGCCTCATGCTAGTTTTAGGCTATTCACCCACACCCCCTGAAGTCCGTTGGTTGCCGTTGTCCTCAATGTTCCATCCTGTGGTTGAAAATACTTTGTGAACGTTGTGCTGCCTTTCCCCATGTGCTTTGAAGTATTATTTCATCTTCGTTGGTAATTTATATTCCAGTGCCATTGTACCATGGGAAAAAGGGAAAACCTTTTTTTGTTTTCCATTTAATTGTAGATAGACTGACATTTTGACCTGTATTATTAGTATTAGTCAGGAAAAGGGATTTTTTTCCCCCCCTTCATCCATTCCTTCCCCCTACCCTACTCTCTTTTTTAAAAATAAAATTTCAAGGCTGCTTCAGTGCTTTCAATAAAAAGCTGGTGAGGGAAATGAGGCTGAAGAGAAGTGATTACAGTGTGATGAGGAAAGATAAAAGTCTGAGCAACTTTTTTCTTCTTCTTTTTTTTTTTTTTTTTTTTTGCCTTCCACAAGGGACAGAAGAATAATTTAATTCCCTGGAGGGAAAAAAAATAGTAAATCAAGTCTTTGTGGATTGATTGTTCAGAAAAAGCTTTAAAAAAATTTCATCTCTGTTTATTTTAATTTGCCATGCTTAGAATAAGCTCATAAACCGTAATTCATTACATTTAAAAAGTGCTTTGAGATCCCTCAATGAAAGGCACTTCATTACCATAACACCCCGGTGGTGTTCCAAGGAGGGCAGAGCTGCCTACCAGGGCTCACCATGAGGATGTTTTACTCTGTAAGTAGGCTCAAAAGCTCCAGGAGACCAGCGCAGTGAGTAAGAGGATTAAGCTGTGGCTTCAAGGGTTTGCCTCAGTGTTGCACTTTCAGAAGTGGGATACCCATGGCTGGCGGCTGTGTGCTGGTTTGACACATCAAGGAGGGAAAGCCACCTGCACCTGCAGCCTTTTAAAGTGCCCCTCTTCTGCTTTGCTGTGGGATGCTCATTACTGCCGCAGGCTGGAAGGCTCAGCTAAGCCAGCCTGGGGTGGGGAGAGAGAATGGGGGCTTTCCTCAACACTTACTTGCCGCAGCATTGGTTCAGTGGGAGCCCTTCTGCTGCCAGAGCGGGGCTCTGGGCAGGTGCTGGCAATGTACACAAACTCTTCTGTATTTCCCCTTTTCTGTCTCCACTAGATCATAGAACTGTTTTGGTTGGAAAAGACCTCTAAGGTCATCGAGTCCAGCCATCAACCTAAGACCACCATGGCCATTAAACCATGTCCCCAAGTGCCATGGCCACACATTTCTTGAGCTCCTCCAGGGATGGGGACTCCACCACCCCCCTGGGCAGCCTGTGTCAATGCCTGACCACTCTTTCAGGAAAAAAAAAAATCACAATAGCCAATATAAACTCCTAAATTTCTAGATTAAATTACTGAACTTCCATGGAGATTTTAAGGCAAGTTTACTGCAGCCCTTGAGGCAAAGCAGCACTTCTGGTTTTACAAAATCTCTGTGTCTTATAGAAGTTGAGGTTTGGAGGTTTTGGGTTGTTTTGTTGTTTTCACTGCCAAGCTCAACATTTCCATGTTTTCCTATCACATTTTAAGAAAGCCTCCCTGTTGGCTAGCAAACCAAGGCCATCCTGCAGCCCCTTTGGTGGGAATCTGCAGTAAGGTTTGAGGGTGACAACCAACCCCTCTGCTCTGCCCTAATGAGGCTACAGCAGGAATACTGGGTCCAGTTCTGGGCTCCCCAGTTCAAGAGAGACAGGGAACTGCTGGAACGATTCCAGCAGAGGCTACAAAGATGCTGAAGGGAGTGGAACATCTCTTTGAGGAGGAAAGGTTGAGAGCCCTGGGGTGAATCAGCCTGGAGAACACCGAGAGGGGATCTTCTTGATGATGATCAGTAAGTGAAGGATGAGGCCAGATTCTTTTCAGTGGTGTGTAGTGACAGGAAAAGGGACAACGGGCGCAAACTGGAATCCAGAAGGTTCCATCTGAACACAGGGAGAAACTTCTTTGCTGTGAGGTTGCTGATGTCCTGGAGCAGGCTGCCCAGAGAGGTTGTGGAGTCTCCTTCTCTGGGGAGATTTTAAGCCCACCTGGACCTTGTCATCCTGGGCAACTTGCTTTGTGTGACCCTGTTGTAGCAGGGATGTTGGAATGGTCCAGAGGTCCCTTCCAACCCCTACCAGTCTGTGATTTTATATCCAAAGGAAGAACTGGGAAGCACTTGGATTTTTAGCAAATCAAAGGCTAATCAGGACTGTAACAGCATCCTCCTTGATGAGTGTAAATAAGGAGGGGTGACTTCTAAGTGCCACACACACTGTGGGATTTGGACTGGCACTGCAGATCCAAAACGAAGGCTGCCAGGATTACCCTTCCGGCAGATCCTCACTATCCCAAGGGATGGAAATCGCCTCATTGCTCGGTGACTAGCCAATAGAGGGCAACATGCCCATGTTCACGTAGGCTTTGATCCCACAAACCCTCTGCTGAGTTTTACTGAAGGACCACTTCGTGCACACGAGTAGCTGTCTTGTGGGATGACTACCACCACAGTAACATTTTGTTTTGTTTTGTCTTGTCTTTATTTCCCTTGCAAGATCAGAGCCTGTCTGCAAAGCCCTTGTAAGGATGCAGGGTTTCACTTGATTGTTACCGTACATATCAACAGCTCCTGTAGCCAGGCTCAGGCATGGAGTCGTGGATAAGGCTTTGTGGACCAGGTACAGTGCAAATACACAAGGAAAGCCCCCAGCAGTAGTTTTCCTGCAGTCTCCTCTGCAGGGTGCTGTGCAGGCTGATCCTGTGGATGGGGGAGCATGGATCCTGGTTCTACTGGTACAGAATCCCGTGGGATTTACTAGGAACATTGAAAAGAATAGAAATTAAGGCCCTGCAGCCCTTGCTAATTACCTGCTGATCGATTGCCATTAGGGAAACCAATCTGAGGGACATGCCGTAACTACCCTTAGGTGTGTGCGTGTGTGTGGCACTTTAGCTGGGAGCCTTTGAAAAAGAACTAAAGGAGGGGGCCGAGGATTTCGTTTTCTCCTCCTTCTAACTGTTGGTGTGGTAACAGGAGAATTAAAGCCCTAAATCGCAGCCCTGGGATCTTGGTTGTTCAGGCTGACCTTTTGCTATCTGCCTCATAAGAGCTCTTCTTGGGTGATCCCAGTGAAACTAAGAGTGATGTAAGGGAGAGCTACGGCTGCGAGCTCAGCCCGAGAGGGAATCTGTGGCACCCCAGCCTCCCTTAACTGTGCAATTCCTGACATTTTGTAAATGAGAAGTATCAGGGATCCTTCAGCTGTCCAAGGTGACTGCCCTGATGCTGCCAGCACCTCTGTCTTTTGCTGCACGTATGGGAAAATGAGAGCAGAACTTCTGTGGAGCACTAAATAAAAAAGGGAAATCTGATGCAGGGTGCCTGGAAGGTTGATGATTCACTTTGTGCATCAAGAACGGGATTTCCCCCTCTCAGGTGCAGTTTCATGGAAAAGACTTTAAAGTCCCTGGAAGAGACTTTAAATGTTGTATTACTGAGACCTCTTCCTAACAGGACTGACATTTTGAGGACATAGATTTAGAGAAGAGGCTCTTGTATTTTAGCTGATTATAAGGACCTTGATTCCACCCTCTTGGGAGGGTTCTGTCACTGGTGTTTAGCAAGGTTTAAGTATTAAAACATCCCTTCAACAGAGAATTTTAATGTACCACAGGGAATTGCCACAATGGGTTGGAAATCGTCTGGAGCTTGAGCACAGCAGGACAAGTCAGGGGCACGAAATGATTGTTGCAGCTCTCCTTGGTAAGAACTAAGACCTGCATCTCGCTGCATCCCCAAGTCCCTGGTGCCTTCTCAGATACACGAGGCCCCCAGGGACTCCCCCTCTGGTACCTTCTCAGTGGGTGAGAAGATGTGGTCGGCTGTAAAAAACTGACCCGTTCTGCAGTGTTTTGAGCTGCTAATAATGGACCTAATGCTGCTGTCATTGAATAAACACCCAACTCTCTATTGCCTTCAGGGTTAATAACTTCAGCTAATCAACAGCTTCAGAAGCTCAAACCGTTAAATGGAGTTCTCTGCTGCTCTGAGCGGAGAGGGAAGTGTCCAAGGAGCTTCTTGTTCCTCAGTATACAGCTATTTACTGCCTGACTCCACTCTCTTGTGATTCAAGTGTGCCTGCACCTCGTGGACACGCTTTCTGCTGTCCATCCCAGAGGTGGTAGGAGGCTTAATTCCTTGTTATTTGTCGAGAGGTCCCTGATTGCCAGCTGAAAGGCAGAGATTGATAGAGAAGTCCCGTGCAGTGACAGCAGCTTTGGTCTCTTGGAAAGTCAGGCTTTGCTAACAGCGCGTGGGGTAAAAGGGTGAAAGGCTTCAGCCAAATCCATTGGTGTTGTGACTCTCTGTTTAATCTGACAGGGGATGAACGGAGGGGGAAAGAAAACTGGGCAATTTGTTAGGGTTCAGTGGAGTGCTAACTAGGAGCAGTGCTTGGGAGAGAACTAAAGCACCTGGGTGGACGTGCTGCTGAAACTCCTGCCTCGTGCACAGAATCAGAAAGTATTTGTGGGCTGCTCTTGGGTTTAAGATTTTAAACCCCAAAACCAGTTACAGATGAAGACTGAATTAGCCTGAGACAAATGGAGATAAGCAAGAGTAGAAAGCCAGAGAGTCTGCAAAACTGCATCTGAAAATGAAATGATTTCTGCCCTTGCTTTCTAACCTCACTGCTTGCTTAGATGTTTTTCCAAAGGGGACCCTCTAGAGCCCGCAGGCTGGGGCAAGGAGCTTGCCTCCAGGATCTTCTCTTTATAAAGAAGGCAGAGAGAGTAGATTAAATCAATATTTCATTTATTTGGGCTTGTAATTCCTCTTTTACATCAGCTGCCACATAAAGATTTTCCCCTATTTTCTTCCCCTCCTCCTCGTCCTCATTTACTATGCACCAATAATTTCCCTTTGACGCTTTCCTGCCAGTCCTAGTGCCAGATGGCCCCAGTTCTGAGCTTCTCCCCTCTCTTGGGAGCAGCCTCCATTGTCAATGCAAAGGAGGCATCGTGGCTTTGAACCCAAAGCTGGGACCCAAACTTCAGCCCGGGTGCGAGGAGGAGCTAACCCACTAATGCAGGAAACCATGCAAACAGCACACCCTCCCACTCAGCACCATTAAGGAAAGAACCCCTTCACTAAAGGGCTGTTTTGCATTTTCCCCAATGGTCCATGTATAGAAATCTGGTGCAAATTTAATTCTCTCACCACCTGATTCCACTTCCCAGCCGTGAGGTTTCCTTTGTGCCCTAAACTCAATTAGACATATGCATTTCACATCATGGACACAGATGTGAAAACAAAGTCTGCACGTACCTTGCTCTTTCTCTCACTCTCTCTCTCTCTCTCTCTGTAGATGTGCCCACGTCAGTTTTAAAGCCATAAAGAAAATGAGTAAATCTGTTTAGGACAGCAGCCCGCTATGCAGAACAAAGTGCCCGGCTGCAGCAAGCCCAGGCTGAGCTGCTGATTGTGTTGGGGTGGGCTGTGACATCTTGGATGTCAGTAGTTTCCCCAGGGCTGGGCTGGGTGACAGGGAGCTGCCCTGGTTCATTTCAGAGTGGCCCGGGGAGGCCTTTGGTGCGTGGTTTGGGTGCGTGCCCGACACCTCTGCAAGAGCGGTAGGTGCTGAGGAATTTTCCAGCCACACGAGCTGGCAGGGAATGAAAGCAGCGGGTACGAATTTCTCGGTGTACTGCTCGGGATGGGGAGGGGACAGAATAGCAAAGGCTGACATCGAACCCTGTGTAGCTGTGTGCCACACAGCATGCCGCCCTGCCTTTGAACAACAAAAAAATCGCACAGTTTCTCTCCCTGCTTTGACTTTTCTCCGTTTTATGTCCATTTGGGTTTGGAGAGGGACACAAGAGGCTTGGGCATTGAGCGGAGAGTTAAATTATGCAGCTGCAAGACTGCCAAGCCCTTCAGAATGGGATGCTTCGTTTAGATTTTCCACAATGCTATTGAAGTGCTTATTTTCCTCCTGAAGAGACACAAACAGATGCAAACTTCTGTAAACACTTTAGAAATTAATTCAGTGAGTTTGGCCTCTCAGCAGTGCTCAATAGCTGACAGAAAAATGTCTAATTAGTGCAAGTGGAAATAATAGGGCCACTTGGATTCCTTCCATCCTCCTCCAAGTCTACTTTTCCTAGGAACTCAAAGGCTCTTTTGTTTGGTAGGTCACCCTCTCTCAGGCTTTTGTGCTCCCATCTATTAAAGGAAGAAGGGGAGGAAAAAAATAGATTAGGCGATGCTCTGTGCTTAAATATATGGCCTGTTGATGAGCATTTCCAATGGCTGGTTTGCAGTGTCAGTTTACAGGTGCTTGGAGAGGGGAATTCCTCCATTGTTGGTCAGCACAAGCAGAGTTGTGCGTGCCTGGCTCCAGGAATCCTTTTCAAGTGCCATCCTCTTAGAAAACCCAACACAGGCTCAGGAAAGAAGGGGAGGGGAAAAAAAAAAAAAAAAAAAAAAAAGAAGGTAAATTTGTCCAAATCCTCCTGGCTGAAGTGCGAACAAGTGAGCAAACGCTTGCAACAGATCGGAGCTGCAAGCTGCCTTTAGCTGTATCCCATAGGCTCTACTCCAAGCAGTTTGATGTGGGCACACCTCAGAGGCGGGCTGTACTACTCAGAATGAAGGAGTCCTGCTGTCAGGTTGTGGGGCTCTGAGCTAAAAGCAAAGTGAATAGAAACCAAGTTGGGGAGGCGTCTAAGAAGCTTGAGCGGTGCCTAAAGCAGTTGCCTTTGGCTCTGCCTCTGCATTTACACCAGGAAGGCACGAGAAGGAGGCTGGTGTTAAGACAAAAATGGGAGAGAGCTGCCAAGCTTGATGTTTTAGTAGGGATTTGGACAGTTCTCTTGGCAGTGTCTCATCCTCTGATGATGCTGTAGGGCCCCCGTTCACCCTCCCCTGCAATTCTGGGTGTGAGTGGAGTTACTCACTGACATGAATGAGACGAGAAACACATCCTGTTTCTGTGTATGGTTGAAGGTGTTTTCTTTCTTTTGTGATTAACTACACCACAAAGCAGTACTCGACCGTTGCCAGCTCCCAGGTGTTCCAGCCAGGCTGGGCAGCAGGAAACTGGGCTCTCTGAGGCAGCATGAGGTGGCCATAAAAATCAAACTAATCAGGGCACTCCTGAGCTTCCATAGCTGGAGAGATGGAGCTTTCCTTACAGCAAATGGCTCTATTTCAGGCAGGTGTCCCAGTGAAACAATAACTGGATGCCATCATCCCAGCCCTGACCACTAACCTCTAAAGAGAGAATCATGTGAGTGTCAGTGTGTGGAAGCATGTCTCTGCTCCACAAGTAAGGGGTATCAACCTCTATCTATCATGAGAAGGGATTTTTTTTTCAGTAGATGTCTCCAGGTCTGTGTGGACTTTGCAACCATGATCATGCCTCCTCATGGCAGTGTTTCCTGGCCTCCTGGCCTCTTAACAGCATGCTGTCTCTGTCTGGTTCCTCACATTAGTGTGGTGGTTCAACCACTGTGGCAATCTAGAAGAGTCCATACAGACTTAATAGTCATTAAAGATGACAGCAGGGCAAAAAAGAGTCAGACTTCTGACCCGTTTGCTTGTTTGTGCTGTGCAAGAGTGGATGGCTTGAGCTCCACCTAGGGCAATGGCCATAGTGACCATTTCCAGTCTTCCCAGGCTCATGTCTCACTTTTAAACTATTTTTTTATTACTCTTTGTGATCTGTTGGGCAGGATTTAAATTCATGAAGTGTCCACCAAAACATGTAGTTCCAAAGAGAAATCTTTCAGGAACGCCAAAATAGAAAGACCAAAACAAAAAAAAATTACAACAAAAAAAACTCCAAACCCCAAAACTAACAAACAAAAGCAAAAAACAACCAACCAAACAAACCCAGGACTGATATCTACAGCTTAAGCAAAATCAGTTTAAAAATGAAAATGTAATCAGGAGTAGCCAGAGTTAGAGGTTAGAATAAATCCTAGCTGATCCCTGCCACAAGGACTTTCTCCATTGTACCCATTGGTACAAATATAAATACCTAGGACCATAAAGAGTATAAAGTGAGTAGAAATTTTGAGGCAGCTTTTTAATTGCTAGAGAATATTTGCTTCTTGACATATTCAGTGCTTAGAATCCTAGAACTGTTTTGACCTCTAAGATCACTGAGTCCAGCCGTTGAACTAAGAGCACTATGGCCACTAAACCATGTTCCCAAGTGCCATGACCACATGTTTCTTGAACACCTCCAGGGATTGTGACTCCACCACCTCCTTGGGCAGCCTGTTCCAATCCCTGACCACCCTTTCAGTAAATCATTTTTATCTAGTCCTTGCTGTAAAGCTGTGTTATTCACCTTACAGTGAATAACTAAGAAGATCCCATCTGTTCTAAACCAGTAGGTGGACAGTGCGTTATTGAAGCTGAGTATTTTCTGCAGACAGTTGGCCAAGCCTTTTGGGGATGAGTTTCTCCATGGCTGTCCCATGACACTGGTGTTCTTTTCAGGTTTATTTGAAGGCCTCCATCATGGTCAAGGACTGTGTAACAGCAACAGCTATTGTGTTCCTGATTGACCGCTTCCTGTATTGGATCGATGCCTCCAGAGAACTTCTCCAGATCACCAAGGGTCTGCACAGGCTGCAGCCCAGCACACCCATCAGCCCTCAGGTGCTCATCCGTCAGGCTCGCCTCTCTGTCAACACAGGTACCGCTCCCTTTCCTCAGATCAAGCCCAAGTAGTTGCTACTTGACTCTGAGGAAGACACTTTGTCCCTTGCAGAGGATGACGTGCTTATGGCCCTGAGTACAGCCTAGTCCCACCCCCTTTGAGCCCTCCCAGCTCCTCTCACTAGCACAAAGGGGCTGGGATAAAGGGTTTCAGAGGCAAAAGCAGGAGAGAAAATTGTGAAAGGGTGTGGAAAATACTAATTGGAGCTTTTGTTCCTTAACAAATCTTCCCTGCTGGTTTCAAACAGGGGTATCTGAATTGCTATACTTCTGACCCAGGGCCTTTAAGAAGTAAATTAGAATCCCAGCATTTTCTCCGCGCTGTCCCAGCTGCTTTTTTTTAATCAGTGGGACCACTTGACTATGCAAACAATGGAGCAGGCAGCCCCTTGAGGATAAATTGATTTAAAAAATGACAAATTCCATCATTCCTATAACTGGGCAACACCTGAAGGATTTTTAATGTATCTGGACACTGGGGAGAAGAGAGCAAAGGCAGCCAAACCTGCTCTGAAAACTCCAGCTGAGGGATATTTGCTTTGCAGAAAAGAGAACTTCACATTCCCTGCGTGGCCATTTTTGTTGTGGCTGTGGACTTCTCCCATTGACATGGTGTCTGGGTACTGGCACACTCCAACTGATAAGCTAGTTCAGCCAACCCTTACACTGCTTCATTGGCTGAAAGCAGCCTTCTTGAATTCAGCTGGACAAGCGAGACAAAAACCAAGTCCAACATGAATCAAGCTGATCAAATTAGACCTTGAGGCATCTCCTGCAGTCCATCGTGCTTGCCATAGGTGACTCCAGCCACGCAACAATATCTCTGAGCCATGTGACAGGAGGCTGAAAGGCAAAGTCACAGTATCACCACCACCACTTTGTGTTGCTTACTGCATCCTTTCTCTGTATTTTTGGACTACATATTCTGTGTTTAAGGTGGCTTTGAAAAGCTAGAATCTGAATCCCACAGCAGCTCAAGGCATGGGAAGGAGCAGAGCAAGAAATGAGTCCTTGCAGCCACTTGCCTATGCCAAGGGGCTCAAGTTTGCTCTAAAACCAATGTGCAGCCTTAGCTTCCCTTGTAAAAAAGAGGTGTCTTTTGTTTTCTCCTTGTGGTAGATTTACTGAAACCACTCTGTAGAACACAGACAGCATGTACAGAAATTCAGCAGGAATTCCAGAGCTTGCCTCAGGGAAGACTTAGTTGGACAGTTTAGTCTAAGAGTGGGCACACTGAAAATGCTAGGAAGAAGAGTACAGTTTCATAGACTCATAGGACTGTTTTGGTTGGAAGACAACTCCAATATCATCAAGTCCAACCTTCAATCTAAACTACCTCTGCCATTAAACCATGTTCCCAAGTGCCATGTCCACATGTTTCTTGAACATCTCCAGGAGCAGTGACTCCACCACTTCCCTCAACAACCTCTTCTGATGTCTATTCCAACTTGCAGGGGCTACCACTGATGAATGCTTTTGCTCACTTCTTGCCACTTGATACATTTTTCTATTAATCTTGTGTTTTATTCTCTTTAATCAGGTAAACTTCTGAAAGCTGAATATATCCTAAGCAGCCTTATTAGTGACAATGGAGCAACAGGTACATAGAATCATAGCATCACAGAACTGTTTTGACTGAAAGAGACCTTCAATATTGAGTGCAACTGTTAACACAGCAAAGCCACGTCTGCCACTAAATCATAATCCTCTGCACCACATCTACACATCTTTTAAATTCCTCCATGCATGGCAACTCCACCACTGCCCTGGGCAGCAAATGTATTTTTTTTTCCAATTTAATAGTTGTTGTTTTGATGGCATTTTTGATACTAATTTTAACAGTCACACATGCTTCACAAAAAGCCAGTCTGACCTCAGTGGTGACTCCTTCCATGTCCACACTTTTCTTCACCGTTCTTGGCTAAAACATTGAAACTACAACTTTGGTAAATCACAGAGTCCACAAGATGACTGTGCTTGAAACCTGGGCACGTTTCAACTTCTACAGTGTGCATGGTGTTGTGTTGCTCTAGGAAGCAGCCGAATAAACTGTTTTCTTGTCAACCATAGGATATGTCCTATGAGAGAGTCTGAAATGTCCCTAATTCATCCTTGTATATCTTCAGTTGAGTGGGAAAGTATTCTGAACTTCATTTAGTCAGTAAGTTCAGGTTCTCTACCTGATAATTTAAGAAGCCTCTTCTGGGTTTTGTTGGTCTGTTCTTCGTGTGAAACTGAGATTCTCATACAAGAAGGACCTTAAGCAAAGTACCAGCTGCCACTGTTGAAATAGAGCTTAGGAAAGCTTAGTGATTTTATTTCATATTCTGTTCTGAGGTCCAAGATAGGTTTGATAACAAAAGACTTTGTGGAACTGCATTACCATGCAAACTTTTGTTTTAATCTTCATGAGGTGCTGAGATCTGCAAACGTGTTTTGCCAGCGCTTAGAAGTTTGTTGCTCTGCCGTATATACTGGTGACAGCAAAGATATCCCACATTCATCCTTCTAACTGGTTTTTAGTGGAACTCTGCACAATGCTTATAGACAGTAACCTTTGGTTACTTCACAGGACGGGTAGCTTTTGCTTTGTAGGTTGTCTTTCTGCTCTTATGTAGCTGTCACTCAGGCCACATACCCATTAACTGTCTATATTGCTTAACACACTGCCGCTTTGTCACCTGTCTGACTGTAAATCCTGACAGGTAGCAGCTGAATTCAATGGGGAGAATCCTGGCAATTTGCTGGGATTTAGGTTACCTTTAGAGGCTTAGAGTGACAGCAGCACTTTTCATTCTCTACTGAGTTTTCCTCTCTTTCTGCAGGTACCTGGCGATATGCCAAGGACAGTGACAGGATTCTCGTTCAGTCAGTCTGCTTACAAATCAGGGGACAGATTCTGCAAAAGCTTGGTGAGGCTTTTTCCTGTAAATGTCTGCTCAAGCTTCTCCCCTCTTGTATTTCTCTTTGCAGTCAAGGTTTAAAATGATGCATTTGGCTCACGTCAGAGTTTTAGCTTGAGTAGAACACCTGCCTCATGCTCCTGGCAGAGTCACAGACCAGGAGCTGTACACCGTTTGTGGCAAGGGTCTAGAGCCATGTACATAATGATGGAGTCATAGAATGGTTTAGGCTGGAAGGGACCTTGAAGATCACCCAGTTCCAACCCCCCTGCCATGGGCAGGGACACCTCCCATTAGGCCAGGTTGCTCAAGGCCTCATCCAGCCTGGCCTTGAACACTTCCAGGGAGGCGGCATCCACAACCTCCCCGAGCAACTCATTCCAGTGTCTCACCACTCTCACTGTAAAGAATGTCTTCTTAATCTCCAGTCTAAATCTATCCTCTTCAAGCTTCAATCTATTTCCTCTCATCCTGTCACTACAAGCCCTTGTAAGAAGTCCTTTGTAGCCCCCCTTCATGTTAGAAATGATAATTTTTTTACTAGCCTTTTCAGAAGTCAAGCAGCACTCTTAATTTTCCCCTGTGTTACTCCGTGTTTGCTAACACTTTTCCCAAAGTCGCTGTTCCCAGAGGCATGCAGTAGTTTATCACAGGTACGTCACAGCAATCTCCTCTCTCAAGATAAGAAAACGACTTGTTTTCAATATGACAGCCTTTCTGTAGGGTTGGTGCTTGAGGTCAGTAGCCTTCATTTGATGCTTTTGAAGTAACTTTTCATCTTCCCTAACTGCTGAGCTGAAGCCTTTTACGACCATGAAAAGCATGTTTGCACACACCCAGAAACTAAAAGAAACTACTAAATATTCAGTGTCACCAAAGCAAGTAATGCTACAATTTGTTTTTACGTGGTTTGAGAGCTTCTGATTGAAGGAGAGGTAAAATAAACCCTTGAAAGCCATCTGTGGTGGGGACTGTCTTTCTGATTTGTTTCAGGCATGTGGTACGAGGCAGCGGAGTTGATTTGGGCTTCAATTGTGGGATATTTCAAACTTCCTCAGCCAGATAAAAAGGTAGGATTTCCTTTTCACTCAGGATATCATTACCAATCTAATAATCATTCCAGATTATCTCCTCAGAGAAGTCTTCTAGCAATAATGTTTCAATTAGGCCCCTCGGACAAGCTTAACAGGCAGGAGAAGTGGCCCAGCTGAAGTCTGAGCTGCAGGTTGTTTCCGCATGCATACACAGACTTACAGACAGGTTTTCCTGCAGGGGAACAAAAGGAATAGTTTTCATTAAGCAGAGTCGTCTGAAGTGAACCATCACCTCGGGTTTCCCAGTGCCTCTGACAAGGATTTACTATTCCCAAGATGCAGCCATAGATCATTATGTATTTATTTATTTATTAGGACTAAGGCTAATTGTTTTTTCCCTAGTGTACAAGCATGGCCACTTGCTGAGCTGCACTGCACTATGTGTTCTAGGTGATGGATGTTCCTGGCACTACAGTATCTGAACACCTTGCAACAGCAACTGTATCTGTCTTTAACACCTTTGTGAGGCTTGGCCATGTTAATCTTCTCACTGTGGATAAAGCAGTGGTCACACCACATGTCCATAGCTAAACAGGAATGTGAACCTGAGCCTTGCATGTTCTAAGGTGATGCCCTAAGAGGTTTGGTAATCGTAGTCCAACGTAAAACCAGACCTCATCACCTCTCCTCTTGCCATTCCTTAAAGTTTGACTTCAAGCTCAAAACATTTTGATGGAAGCAAAGATGTGTAGTGAATTTTGTGGGAGTATACAGGTACCTCCTGGTGTTCTTGACTATGTAGCTGGGTAAACCTGTAGTTATCATGTATAGATCAAACCAAAGAGAGAGGCAGCTCTAGCAAGTTCATAGATCTTACATCTTTATGTCTTATTTTGAATCGATTCTGCAGAACCAATTACAAACTAATAGAAATCAAAACAAAATTGTGTCAACACCATGAAGTCTTGATTTTTGTCCACCTCTGTTTGTTTGGGGCTTAATGCAGTTTTTGCTGATGTCATGAGACTTAACTTCTGTTGTTACAAACAGCAGCTTTGGTAAATGCAATGCTGAAGAAAATGCAATACTGTTGAAGTTGAAACCTAGAGCCAGTGGCAACAGAGATAGTTTGCACTCATGGAAACTCATATATATCCACCAGGCTATGTTTCCTGCAATCTGGAATTAGTGAAACCCTACCAAGAAGATGCCTCTGCATTTCTGAGCAGTGCTTCTCTTTGGATCTTGCTTGGTTGGTTTGGGTTTTTTGTGTGTGTGGTTTGTGTTTGTTTGTTTGTTTTTTTTTTCTCTGCTGTGATCTACACACAACCTACTTTATTGTGAGCAGTAACATTCAAAACACAAAGGGAAAATGACGATTTTCCATTTTTCCTTCAGGGAATTGCTACTTCCTTGGGTATTCTGGCAGATATCTTTGCTTCCATGAATGAGAAGGATTATGTACGTTTTAAATCCAATGCTGAGATTGACCTGGTAAGATTTGATTTGATATTTGTGCATGTAGATATTCTCCAGGTGAACTATATGTTGTTGTCCCACATTCACCCACACTTTGTTGTTCCTCTACTGTGCTGAGAGGGCTGAAGAAACTTCTATTGCTCCTGGTGAAAAAATGTCATTAGCACCTAGATGGAAGAATGCTTTGCTTCAGGAAAAAAAACCCCAAACATTAAGAATGTGTATGTCTGTAATACAGATAACATTTACAGGCTCAAAACACGACACACATGGTAAACCTGAGCTAAGAGGCTCCTGCAGAATCACATCTGTCTGTTGCTGTTCAAGATGTGATCTTAAACAGCAACAATCATACTGCATGGAGGTTGAACTAGATGACCTCTAGAGGTCCCTTTAACCCAGTGCTGTGATTCTGTATATATCATCTCCCTCTATCAAGACTCAAAGGTCTCAGAGCTCAGGGAACCTACAACAGACAAGAAGAAAATCCCAAGCTGCCTTGCTTCATTCTTACAGGGTTGCTCACCAAGTAGACCCATCTCTTTGAAAAGAAAAGATGCTCAAAAGAAGACTGGATGAGGCACTTAGTGCGATGGTCTAGTTGATTGGACAGGGATGGGTGATAGGTTTGACTGGATGATCTTGGAGGTCTCTTCCAACCTGTTTGATTCTGTGATTCTATGAGATGAGGTTTTTCCTCTTATTGTTTTCTTTTCACTAGAGCCTTTTTCAAGAGTTCAGCCATCGCTTACTGGCAGCTGCTGAGGCCTGTAAACTAGCAGCAACCTACAGCCAGTACACCCCACTGTTTGTTCTCACAGCCGTGGTAAGTTTTAGTCTTTGTTCTGATGCATTATTTGTGTAAGAGAGACTGCAAGCTATTACATTTGGCTCTAATCTGACTTTCAAACATTGCATCATACAGAGTATTGCATCTGTATTGTGGGTAGGATGCTGTATGTCATTCTGAACTCCAACTAGAAGCTAAGCAGATGGGTAGAAAGCAATATCTGCCTACGGAGAGAGGATGGGCTTGCTAGCCCATCTGGGAATGCTGCTGCTTCTGTCAGCTGTATTTCAAAGGAAAAAGAGCAAGATTGTTTCCTCCAGGAAACACAGCAGCAGGAAGTGAGAGCCAACCTTTGCTTCAAATTCTATAAGGAAAAGAAATGTGTTTTTTTTCCTCCCATTATTTATCTCTGGCAGAGGTTCAGGTTTTATTTCCTTCTGTCCTCTTTTACCCCTCCCAGAACATCCGTGGGGTGTGTTTGCTGTCCTACAGTCACTCCAAGGACTGTCCCCTAGAAAAGAAGAAGTTCTACTTGTCTGAAGCCAAAGAATCTTTTGAGATTGGCCTGCTGACCAAAAATGAGAAGAGCCCCATCACCAGCAAGCAGGAGCTCCACAGTTTTATTAAAGCTGCTTTCTGCCTCACAACCGTGCATCGATGGCTCTATGGGGAGAGTGAGGAGCTCTGTGAGGTGAGCCAGCTATGCAGAAAAGCCATGGGAAAGCTGCATTCCTACAGCACTTCACTGACAGCAGAGGAAGAGAAAGGAACTCTTGCCAAAGAGATCATGTGTCTGATCACATCTGTGAAGAAGCATCTTCAAGTGGAAAGCTTCCTGAATTCTGATGCCAGGTCTTATGTTCCAGATAGTTATAAAGGTGCAGTGGAAAAACCCATCCTGCAAGGGGAAGCCAGCTTTGAGAAGATCCTTGCCATGCATTCTCAGCATCACCTGTCAGTGTGTGAAGTGTTTGAAAAGGCTTGCAGGATTCATAAAACTGTGCTAGGAGAGACCCAGGTGGGCATTTGTATCACAACCTTAAGAACAGAAACCAACAACTTAGACACTGTGTGTACTACTGAAGAAACAGGGAACCATAGGGAAGGGGCTGTGAAAATGTCACCGGCAGAAAGTACCTCAGAGAGACTCAGTGGCCAGAGAAATAAATACCTTGGTCCTGACAAAGAGGTTGAACCATTAGAAATCAAAATAAATGATGTAACCTCTGGTTTTAGCAGATTGCAAAACAGGAGCCAAACCACGACTTCAGAGAGCTCTTGGTGCAAACTGTCAAAATCAGGTTATTCTTCCAGCTGGGAGGAACTGAACTGTAACAGCAGCAAAGAGTACCCTGGAGATGGGCAGCAACAGGAAAAGAGCCCAGTGCAAGAGCAGTGTTGCACAACAGAATCTGATGAAAATGATCAAGCTGCCTACTCATGCTCATTGACTCGCCGAGTCCAGCATCCTTCTCCCCGAGAGCCTTTAGGTAGCTGTTGGGAATCTCCTCAACCTTCCTTAGAGGTAGATACAGCTCTGGTAGAGAAGACATCTCATTGTGGAGAAGAGCTGTGGGAAGGAAGACACAGTGGAAAGAGCTGTACAGGAAAGAGATCAGGAGAGGTGAACAATGTGCTTCTGTCCCTTTCCACCTCTTACTTCGTGCCTACCAGGCCAGAGGAGAAGGAGGAAGAGGAGATGGAGTCCTCCTCAGTTTGCAGGACCAAGGACAGCGGAAGGGAAGGTGGTGGCGGTGCCTTCGTGTGGGTCCACCCAGACGGGGAAACCGCAGACAGTACAGAGTATACCCAGTCTGAGGCACATCTCCCCACAAATGGAGCTGCTTCTGTAGTGTCAACATGCGTGGAGGAGAAAATGGCCAGTGACTCCTCAGTGAGTGGCTGGCCGGGGAAATCTGACATGGTGGGAAACAGATCTCCCCAGGTTCCTGAAGTTGATGCCCAAGCAGAAACAGTAGATGACACTGAATCTGATTTTGTCAGTGTCGAAGATTTAGTTAACAATCATCCTACTGCATCGGTTCGAAAGCATCAATCAATTCCTAGTGCACCAAAAGCATTGCCCTTGGGGGGAAAGATGTCCCTAACCAAGAACTTTGACTGTGCCACTACTGAAGAAGATGATGAAAAGCCTCAGGACATGTTGAGCATCAAGAGACAATCCAGTTCATCTCTGAGTTCATGGTGCAAATCAGCACAAATGCCCAAGAGGTCTCCAGAAGGTTCATCTCTGAACACCAGAGGAAGTGGTTTCATCTTTGTGCCTGGGAGGACGAAGGAAGAAATCCTTAATGCTCGATTTCTGAGGGACGATGACTACATGCAGCTTCTGGCAGGAGTAGAGCATAATTGGCTTGTCCAGAGACTGATGCCTACTGGAATTTTTAAGTCCAAGCAGCTTCATAAAGCATACTGTAAGTTTCCACACAGAGTTGTGCATTTTCACACACCAATAGGTACTCCCACAGAGAACAGTCTTGACTCAGGCTTTTTAACACAGTGTTTTAGTCAGCATTTATTAGGATTTATTTTGTTGCTCTGGCAAGAATTTTAGCAATGGAAGAACTCTCCCTCGAACCATTTCCCCTTGTTTCTCCTTACCCATGTGCACATCAGTCTCATCTTCATGGTAATGGGGCTGTCCTACAGTCAGTGCAAGGACTGTACCCTAGAAAAAGAGAAAGTTCTGCTTGTTTAAAGCCAAAGAATCCTTTGAGGTTGGCCTGCTCAGCAAGAACAAGTCCCATCACCAGCCCACATAGTCCCTCCTGCTTCAATCACTTCATGCAAGGAGGTAGCTTGGGCTGCTGGAATTCCCTGTGTCAGTTCATCAAGCCTCATTATTGAGTGTCTGGTTTTGTCACCCCTTTAGATTTCACAGTTCAGCCCTGCAAAGTGTGTGTTTAAGTTGATGATTATTAAGTTAATCACACATAACAGCCATAACCTATGGACACTTGTTGAACACACTAAGAAACACAGAAGCTAGGAGCAACACCCCTCTAAGCTGCCTCCTTGATCTCATTAAGTAAAACCCATTTAGGGCTTATCCCACCTTGCATGTCTACAGCCTGTTTAGCAATTTTTTGTCCTAAATGTAAAATACCCAACTCTGCACCTAAATTTATTTCACAGCCCCATAGTTTGCTGTCAAAGAAGCCTGAATATCTTATCTCCTATGTGCTGCTTATGTCATCCCTCAGCACAGACTTAGAGCAGTCCTGAGGAACTACCTGTTTTACTTGTGGTGTTTTCTTTTTGTAGCTGCTCTGCTTTTAAAATACTCCAAGAAATCAGGCCTCTGGACAGGCCAGGAAACAGCTGTATTCATTGGGGACTACCTGAACGTGGCAAAGGAAGGCAAACAGAGAAATGCATTTTGGATATACTTCCTGCATCAGGAAGAAAGCCTAGGAAGGTATTGACCAAACCAATTGCTGGAACAGGGGGTTTGTCTTCTGTGTAAACAGGAATGAAAACTGCCTGTGAGTCTCCTTCTCTGGAGACTTTCAAAACCAGCCTGGGTGTGTTCCTGTGTGGCCTGCCCTAGGTGATCCTGCTTTGGCAGTGAGGGTTCAACTTGATGATCTCTGGAGATCCCTTCCAACCCCTAAGTTTTCTATGATTCTGTGGTTAGATTTTGACTGATTTTCTGTTGCAGAAATGTTTTAAGGCTTTCCCAAATCTCTTGGGCAGCATGGCAATCTTTCTCATCACTCCCTGTAACTCCCTACTTTTTCATTTCTGGGAAGAAAAATCTGCTTCACTGGTGTCTTCTAACAGCCATTTCAGTTTTCAGTTGTTCATGACAACCTGGCCTGAGGTCACCTTTCTCTGTGCTGGGATAATCTCTAGAAACACAATCTGTAATCCCTTCAGAACACTGGAATTGGTTGGCCAGGGAGGTAGTGGAGTGACCATCCCTGGAGTTGTTCAAGAAATATGTGGCCATGGCACTTTGGGGCCATAGTGGTGTTTGGCTTGATGATCTTAGAGGGCTTTTCCAACCAAACAATTCTATAACTCTATACATCTGTTTTAAGTACCTCTGAGTCAGGTTTCCTTTCAGAGTCACAAAGACCTGACTTTATGGGTGTTATGAAACCCCCATCCCAAGATTTGATTGATCAGTGCACCATTGAATGCCTGCGAGAGCTGTGAAAGCAAAACCAGCCCCACAGCCGCAGTCACTGCCATCACCAGCTTTGCTGTAGGAGCCAAGCTGTGCTTCGCGGTGATCGTGCTGTATCACAAGTGCACTCTGCTGCAAATCTGCCTACTCTAAACCCTTCTCTTTTCCTTTAGGTATGTTGGAAAAGAATATAAAGAGGAGAAAGGGCTTCTTCACCATTTCAGTGACGTGGAGCGGCAAATGACTGCCCAGTACTACGTGACAGAATTCAACAAGAGGTTGTATGAGCAGAAGGTCCCAACCCAAATCTTTTATATCCCATCTGCTGTACTCCTGGTAAGAGCTGTCTTCTAAGTAATACAAAGAAATGGATGAGAAGAGTGTCTAAAGTCAGTTTTGATTTGAAAATATCAGTGGTTTGGCCACCTTTTGATTGTGCTCTCATTCATGTGATCTTCCTTGGGAGCTACCTTTGCTCATTTCAGCACAGAAGATACCTGTCTGCAGAGCTACAAGTTCATGGGTGCACTGGCAGGAACCATGCCACGTTAGAAGGTAGAAACTCACTTGTAAACGAAGCCCAGGAGTTACCCAGCCTTTTATGTCATCTCACACTGTGTGAACATCTATTTTCAGGGGCTTTTTCACAGCAAAGTGCCCCATTTTTAGTACTGCAAAATGTTTAAACCTCACTAGAACTCACCAAGTGAGGTTCTTACAGATAAGTTGGTTTGCTGCAGGAGAACTTTGAGGTTTTTTTTTTCATGATGCTGAATTTCAGGAACACAGGACTGGAAAGGACCTCCTTGTGATTAATCAGCCCCAGTGCTTCGATGGGGGCCCTAGGCAACCCTCAAAGCGTTGCACTGGTTATTTGCACACTGAAGAAGGACTAGGTGCAGGTTTTCAGCTTTTTAGCTTACTCTTTAGTCAGTCTCCTAAAAGAAGTTTCTCCTGTTTAGTGGGGAAACTAAATATCTAGCTCCTGGAGTTAGACTTGTCAGGCTGATTTTGTGCATCTTTGTCCACCCTTTGTTCTAGTTAAATGTAAGCTTCTTATTAAACAGTTTCTGTTTTGAATCAGCAGTGGGTTAACATGAAGTCTCTTGCCATATCTCATGGTGGGAAGTTCTAGGAGACAAAACCAACCTTCAGTTAGAGAAGTTTTACTATCTTTGTCTTCCTATCTCTGCTTGCCTGACTGCTATCCATGCTCTCTTTTCAGATACTGGAAGACAGAACTATTAAAGGATGTGTGAGTGTGGAGCCCTATATCCTTGGGGAGTTTGTGAAGCTGTCCAATAACACAAAGGTAGTCAAGAATGAATACAAAGCCACAGAGTATGGCCTGGCCTATGGCCATTTCTCCTATGAGTTCTCCAATGGGACAGATGTTGTTGTTGATCTGCAAGGTTTGTATTACAGCAAACTTCTTTCCTTGAGTGTCCTCCTACATTGCAGAATTATAGAATGGTAGAGGTTGAAAGAGACCTCTAGAGATTACTGAGTCAAATCCCCCTGCCAAAGCAGGATCACCTAGGGTAGGTCACAGGAATGGATCCAGACAGGTCTTGAAGTTCTCTGGAGAAGGAGACTCCACAACCTCTCTGGACAGAATATGCCAGGTAAAGGACATGCTGTCTCTAAAGGACATGAAGTGAGGGAAGTATGTGCAGGTATGGCTTTGCCTTCAGCACTGCTCTTGTTCTCCAGTGCATCCCAGCAAAAGCATGTAAACCATATGCTCCCCAGTGTGCCACAGCTTCATGCCATGTAGTGGTTTGCATCCAGTTAGACCAACACCAGTCTTGTGGAACCATCTAAAGGAGAACCACTCAGAGGCAACAGGTTTTGTCACACCTCCCCCTTCCTAAAACCGACAAGCCTAGAAAAAAGATCATCTCTGGCTGATAGAGAACTCCTTGTTTAAAAGCCAGGAATAAAGCCTTTCAAACTTAGCACACAGCTATCTTGGGGATATAAATTTCATTAGCTATTCGTTATGTACCTTTTAGGGTTTTGCTTTTGCCGATGTGGGTGCAAAATGGGCATTCATAGCAGGTCAAGCAGACAGTCCTGAGCACATTAATACAAAGGTTGTGATGTTCCTTTATTCCACAGGTTGGGTGACAGGTAACGGAAAAGGCCTCATCTACCTCACAGACCCCCAGATTCATTCTCTGAACAGCAAAGATGTTTCACGTTCCAACTTTGGGAAGAAAGGAATTTATTACTTCTTTCACAATCAACACGTGCAGTGCAATGACATCTGCCGCCGCCTTTCCTTAACAAGACCCTCGGCAGAGCTCACACAAGACAGTCTCACAAAGAGCGAGCCATAAGCTGGGTGCCCTCCACACCTGTAGGAGCACATTTGCTTTGTGAGAGCAGAGCCACTGAGGTGATCAAGTTGAGTCAGTCATAACGCGCAGGTGTTTGACAAGTTCTGGTCTTTATGTCCAGGCTGGTAATACCACGTTGCCAACTTGTTTACTATCTGAACCTTGTGTTGTTACAGCCATCTGTAGGAATTAACAGAAGAGCACTAGAAGAGTAGGAAAAGCTTCCTAAATGCAACTAGAGATGTACTACAAGGCTGTGTGAATTTCTCATCCAGTCAGACCCAGGGAGGGCACCAGGCACCATCTGCTCTTTGGAAATGGAATATGAAATTGTGAGGCAGAAGCAGAGAGTTGAATTTCGACCATCTGTAACATCTTCAGAATCTTGTGTGAGTGCTTCAGGGGATGAATGGTGATGTTTTGGGTGGCCTAAAAAGCAACAAAGTTTCATTCAGAGGTGTTTGTGTGTCTATGTCCGTATGTGACCACAAAACGTCTTAAACAGATAGAAACAGCCAAGAAATCTCTTCTGCTCTGAGAGGAAAAAATAATGTTCATGAGCCAAGAGGTGCTTTGCATGAATAATTTAGGACTGCTGCATTTATCAAACTCTTAGAAGACTTTCCCAAAAGAAGAACAGTTCTTGCTTGAGGACAGCAGCCCTCTTCAGCCTGTGATGAAACTCTGAGCACTGCAGTTTTGGTGACCAGCTTTGTAACTTATTCCTACAGACACTCTCACTGGACATGAGCATAGCTGCTGTTCCAAAGCAGCAGCTTTCATAAGCACAGCGTAAGCAGTCTCCTCCCACCCCACTGCACCTCAGTTTCTACTGACACAGCAGGGAAGGAAGGAGGGTTGAGGACAATTCTATCTGTGCTTGGAACAAGCTTTGCTGTCACATATGCAAACAGCTGCGACTTAGTCCTTGAACTCCAGCATTTTCACAGTGTTTTGTTGTGATTTGTAGTTGTTATCGAGCATGCTCAGAGAGCCCTTGATTTTTCACATCAAGTCTGGACAGCCCCTGGCATGTCTGCTGGCCACATGCTTCAGTTGTGCCTGCCTGGGTTAGGGGCAGCTGCAGCCTTTTACTTTTTTTAATGAAACAGCCTTTGTGGTCTTCTGTTTTGTTGTTTTGTTGTTTGTTGGTTTTTAAACTAAAGCCATTAGTTCACATGACCTCCTTGGACACCTACAGCAATTCACACATTGGTAAGTCACCTTCAAGACACGCAACTCCTGGAGTTCTTCCATCACGGCACCCAGAGGAAAGTAAAGCACTTCGTGGTTTCTAGCTGAACAGCTGAAATCTCCTTTTTTTATCCCACACAGGCTGGTTAGCTGCAAAGTCAAACCTGCTGGCATGGTATGATAAAGTATTCATGCCCTGGAAATCAAATAGCCACAAAAAAAGAGAGGCTGGGAGCTCCTCGCACAAAATGCTTCCTCAGTTCAGTGCTGAATTAAACCAACTGGAGTGCTTGGTTGGGCAAAAGGCAAAATGAAACAAAAAACTTACAGCAATATTATCCAAATTGAAACTATTCTGGAAGAACTGTCTTCAAATCAAACAAGCTAATGCATTTTAGTCTCAAAACCACAGCTATCCATTTTGCATCTACTGCAGACAGACTTTGAATGGGTTACTTAGGCTTCAGCCTTCATTTCCAGTGGGTGATTAGCCTGCGTGGGCTTTCAGGAGGAGCCTTGGTTCAGCCTCTGTTGGAGATGAACTGCAGATGGTGATTAAAAACAGAGGGTGTATCTTTGCATCTACAGGTTGCACCTGACTTTATATTCCACAGCAGAAGGAAAAGGATATTCTATCCTTCCAGCACATCTTTCCTTGTGGTACTAACCTAACAGCCAAGCAGAAAAGTACTTCTGGAAAAGTTCAAGCAACAGTTAGATATAGTCCCCTGAACAGCGCCACACACACAACTGGAATAATGTGCAGGCAGTTGTTGCTGCCCCTCTGACCAAAAGAAACTGTGTTGAGACACAGATTTTAGTCTTCAGAGACCAAGTCAGCACCTTCAGGATATGTGTATGTGTGTGCACACATATACCTGTGCACTCCCAGATGGGTCTTCACTTGACAACTGGCAGGTAGCTTTTCTCCTCTATTAGCAGTGAAAAGCTGCCCTGACTTCTAATTCCCCTCTTCTCCAGAGTCCCTGAGCCCAATGTCTGGGGAGATTTTCCTGCTAAGAACAGGAACACAGCATCTAACTCCCACAAAAAGATGGGTGCCCAGCAGAGAGTTTGCTTTTATAAATCCACCCACTTTTGTTACTACAGCCAGTAGAGAGTTTTAGTCTTTTGTTCCTGCTTTTTAGCAATGCTGTTGTTTTCTAGGTGAAGTTTGTGCTGAGTTGTTTGGAGAGATGCCCTATCACCACACTGACTGATTAGGTGTAAAGAGAGAGAAGCAAGAGGAGGAGAAGAAAACAAAAATTAAATCTCTTTATTATGGTGCATAAACCTTCAGTGTTGGGGAGCTGGGCAGCTGCGCAGGAAGAAAAAATGCATTCAAAAATATAATGCTAGTGTGAATAATCCTTTCTCGAATGCTGCTTGCAGACTGCTTCAGCTTTGTCAGGTGAACTTGAACTGGGCCATCAGATTTGCTGCCGTTCCCATTGCACACTGTCTGTCACCCCGGGGCATTCACCATCTTGACTGTTGTTAAAAGGGAGCAAACAATCCATCATTGAGCCGGGGAGTCACTCGCTCATAGAAAAGTAAAATCGGCATGTGACGGGACACTCGGCCCCAGTGTTTCCCAGATTAAAGTGATACATGGAAACTCACGTGTTACTGGGAAGATTAAGCCCGTTATCTTGTTCTGCAGCCAATAAAGGACAGCCTTGTCTGGGACAAGAGGGAAAGGCTGGCTTTAACCAAGTGACAAACACCGCTCCGTGCGCCGGCGAGAGAGAGCGCTCGGCTCTAAAGAGGAAACAAAGCTAGTTAGCAAGATCCTGGGAATTAAGAGGCGGCAGAGATGCTGTGTTAAAGCCTCTCTGTAGAGGCTTTCCTTTCTCTATAGAGACAATTAAAAGCAAAACAAAACCTCCCGGACAATCTCTGCAGGACAAAGTGCCCTAATATGCTGCCAACAGCCGGCCCCGCGGTGTCTGCTGGAACAGCACGGGAGTTTTGAGACCCTGAGGAGTGATGCCTTTTCCAGCTCTGCCCCTTGGTTTGGGAAAGAAAAGAATAGGTGTTTAGATATGCTCCTGGATCATTTCAGTCTTTGGCTTTCTTCCTAATACTTATATTTAGCAGCTGATTTCTTTCGTTAGTTTGCAGCCTACATTCTACTCCCTCAGCCAAAGTTATAGCTACTCCCAGTTAAAAGTTAGTATCAAGCATCAGCTTCTCCAGTTCACTTTTCAAACAGCTATTAAGATTTTAATCCGGTAGCTTCTGCTGGTTTTGCTTTTCACAGGCTCGAGAACAAGCACAAGGGTGTCAGTCCCTCCCAAAGTATTCATCCGGGGCTTAGATCCTGCAAATCCTGGGCTGATGTGCTCTCCAACTTCATCTCCTGAAGAACTTCGACACAATTGTGGCCCAAAACACACAGAACTGAAATTATTGATTCATATTTGTGGTCTAAATAGGTGATTATTGGGGGGAGGGGGGGAATAAGTAGTTGACCCAGACTGATGATGGAGCATTTCATAATTTTTGGTGGGAAGTTTTGTCTTAGAGCTCCTGCGCCCCAGAATTTCCATTCTGCTGTTCCCTCTGATTTCAGAAGGAAGTCATTTGAACCACCCAAGAGGTAAGGAGTGCTTTTGCCTTCTTTTCTTTTTAAAGAAACTCATTTTTTTAGGTTAAGTAACTTGCTACCAAGGGTGCTTTTGATGCTTAATTCTAACACACTCTGAAGTCCAACTTAACAGCTCAGGTCTGGATGTTAAGTAACTTGCTACTAAGGGTGCTTTTGATGCTTGATTAATTCTAACACACTCTGAAGTCCAACTTCCCAGCTCAGGTTTTTATGTTAAGTAACTTGCCACTAAGGGTGCTTTTGATGCTTGATTAATTCTAACACACTCTGAAGTCCAACTTAACAGCTCAGTATAATCATTAAGAATCCTGTGCTCTCTGCAAACTAAGCAAAGCTGTGTTTTGGAATATTATCATTTACTATAGGGATGTAAAGCCTGAGGAAGCATTTCCCCCTCTCAGCTAAAGCAGCCAACTCAAGGATTTGAGTTTACAGCCAGTGTAAGCACTGCACTGAGGCACAAAATCATCCTGCTCTTGTCAAGGTGATGACATGCTTTCCTGACTTTTGGAGAAGATACTTAAAGAAGTTTTTCACATTCACCTCTTGACACCTGTCAAGTGAAAGGCAGAGATCTCCTTTCAGTGTGTCATATGCATAGAGGTTCATAAATTTGGTGTCAAGAGGGACCAAGTCAATGCAGGCAAAGCCTACTGAGTGCAGGCAGAAAGATTTGCTCGCTTGTTTGCCAACATTTCATGTCACTGCAAAGAAGTTTGGGGAACTTCTTTTAGGACAGTTGCAGTGTAAAAGGAAGAGCCTCTGCTATTCTGACAACACCAGGCTGAGCCAGGCTCTGCCTCCGAGCCAGCAGCATCCCAGGCCATTAAGGGCAGCGAAGCACTGGCGCAAGGTGACCCCTCCAGCTGTGAGGCAGCCCCTGCACGTGAGGCAACACGTCCCTGCTGCCATAAACCCTCCATCAGCTGCCCCGAGAGCCCAGCTGCTGGATTTAGGCAGCAGTCCTCTAGCAGAAAGAGCTATTCAAGGGTACTGAGGGAAAAGCAAGCTGACCCACAGCTCTATCTCTGGGCACTGCTTGTGTGCCAGGAGAAACACGCTATTTACAGGTGCTGTGATGTGCTGTGTGACTGCTGCTCCTTGAAATAACCAGCACAGGAATATCTGCAGTAAAAATTTGCCTTTTTCCAAGGGCTTACAGTGATAGGATGAGGCACAATGGCTCAGAGGTGGAAGAGAGGACATTGAGTGAAGATTAGGAAGAAATTCTTTACAGTGAGGGTGGGGAGACACTGGAATAGGTTGCCCAGGGAAGTTGTGGATGCCGCCTCCCTGGAGGTGTTCAAGGACAGGATTAACACAGGACCTGGAGCAACCTGGTCTAGTGAGAGATGGGAGAGATTTGAACTAGGTGATCTTTAAGGTCACTTCCAACACAAACCATTCTATGATTCTATGAAAATAGCAACTGCTAACTGCCACTGTCACCTGCTGCCGCGGAGGGAAGCTGCTGCTCTGGCACCCGATGCCTTCCCCAGCCCTGCAGCAAAGCCAGCAGCCTGGGGACAGCCGCACAGAAGCAGCGTGCTGCTCTAACCTCTCTCCAGGGGATGGCACACACCACCCTCCTTTTTTTCCACTTGGATGAAATCATCTCCTGTGTCCCTCTGCAGAGAGGGAGCAGATGGGGCTGTTGGCCTCCACAGCTCACAGGAGCCCTCCCCAGCGACCCTCCAAACAGAGCTTAATCCCAGTCCTTAATCAGGAAACCTCTCTGCTGAGCTATTTTTTAGCCCAAGTGTGCCTTTCATCAAGTTATTAATAATTGGGATGTTCCTAGATCTTTCTCGAAGCAGCAAGTGCCACAGGACCAGAGCATCTACAACACCAAGGAGGGGACACAGGTCTCAAAGTGACAGATCCAGCACTCTGCTGCTTCTCCCCATGAATGAGGTGCAAGGATGGCACAGCCAGGGCCCACCGAATTAACCACAGAATGCCAAGTTGGAAGGGACATCAAAGATCATCTGGTCTAAACTTTCTAGGCGATGGTGTAGTTGAAATGAGCTGACCCAGCAGCCTGTCAGGCTGAGTCTTAAAATTCTCCAGTGTAAGGCAAATCCACTGCTTCCCTTGTGAGGTGATTCCAATCTCCATCTGTTCTCATGGGGAAACATTTTCTTCTGGAGTCCAACTGGAATTTAACTTGTAGCTATTGCCTCTTGTTTTCTTCCATGGGACTCCTTGTAAAAAGGTAGTCTCCATCCTCTTGGTAGCCACCCATGGGTGCCCAGGCAGCCCTGGGCTGGCAGCGGCTGCCTTTCCAACCTGACTAACAGCACAGTGAAGCCCAAACTGCCATGCTGGCTACCGGGGGCTGTGTCCCCTCCGAGCAGGCCATCACGTTAATAGAGGTTGATTTGCAAATGGCGTTGCCTCCCCCTCCCCAGTGCCCCCCCTTTGCCTGACTCCCGCTTTCCTGCTCAATGGCACAGATGCTGCTTTGTGCTGCCCAGGACCAAGCGGCTATTAGCAGCAAATCCAGCGAGGGAAATTAATGAAGGCGACTACTAATAAAAGACAGCTCAGGACAGCCATACCAACTTGCTCCAAGCAGTAATTAACTTTTATTTTAGGAAAAAAAAAAAAGAAAACCCAACTCATGAAGGTAAATATGCCATCAGCTTTGGGCCAGTCTCTCATCTTTTTATTAAAAGGAGGGGGGGAGGGAGGCAAGGCCCAGCACCCTCCATATTCCCTCCCCGAGCAAGCCTCCATCACAGGCAGGCAGCTCGAAGGAGTATTTTTCTCCAATTAATTTTTAAATTCTCATTTTAATCAGGAATCTGAATTGGGTAGGAGAAGTCATGAAGATGAGCAAGTTGCCAGAAATTTGCTGGAGCGGTGCAAATGCTGCAGCATCCCAGACAGGATATATCTGTAAGTTGGAGGTGTCAGCTTGTCTGACCAAAAGAGTCTGTCTTGGACTTTAAGATGCAAGGTTTGGCCCCATAGCAAGACAATTGGCTTAGTTTCTTGTCACCCTTAGCCTTGCTCCTGGCTCACTTTTATTCCTTCACGCTGAGTTTATCTGATTACTTGTGCTGAGGGAAACAGACGGCCTGTTGACAGCCCCAGAGAATGCTCAAAATGTCCCTCCCCAGGCAGGGAGCAGCTTGCGGGATGAGCCTGGAGGGGTGCAGCAAGTTGCAAATGGGTTGACTGCTGCTCGGCAAAGCAACACCCTGATGTCTACGGCAGAGTTGGAGCACCAAGTGCTTGCCTTATCTGGTAGACCTGAGACGTGGTTCTGGTCCTTTCCCCAAATCAGACTGGAGCACATAGCCAGGTTCCCTTAGGGATGAGCTTGTGACAGGGAGATTTGGATGTGCTCCTGCCGGCACTGCTGTGAGCACCAGTATCCTGTGCTTATGCACAGCCCTTTCACCAAGGCTAGGCTCATTCCCATCCTTTGGGTCCTTCCTGCCCCCCATGTACACCCACCAGTGCAGTGCCCCTCTCTGCCACCTCTGCGAGTCACATCACCTTTCCTGCAGTGTGTCTTCTCTGACAAAACCATTGCAGGGACAGTAAGCCAGGCCCAAACCCAGACATCCCCCAGCCACCTGCAACCCCTGGGCAGGACCCATGGTGTCCCACTTCCTGGGGGGCTGCCATAGCCCCAAGACCTCCCTTGTCCCAAGGCCGGAGCAACAGCTGCCGCTCATGGCTCATGTCCCCTGGTCTCTCTCCCTGATGTGTAGCCCCACTGCCAGTTCCCCAGGCCTTTGGGTATGAAAATACCCTTACAGGTGTGGAAAAAAAGTCCTATTTTGTCTGGGAAAAAAAATCCTTTTGCATAGGAAGTTAAAACCAAAACACTTCTTGTTCCCCTTGCGTTGGTGAGGAGGCTGCACACATGGGATCTGCAGGTGACAAAACCAAACAAGGACAAATATGGGCAACAGGACCCTTAGGAGCTTGGTGGTGGGTGATGGACTTCCCCCCCAGGAGCCACTCTCAAATACTACTTCAACGTCACAGGGTATTTAATGGCATTAAATCAATTCTCTGACATTCCTTTTGAGGAGTATGAGCCTGGAGTTTGAGGACCAGCCCTTCTATGTGAAGAGGAAGCAAATGGAATCAGTGAAAAGCCGAGTTCTTGAGGAGAAAGTGTGACATGCAAACAAATTCAGCCCTTAAGGCAAGCCAGAGCTTGAGGCAAGGCTGTGGAAATCTTTGCTGCATGGACATCTCCAGGCTGAAGTGCTGAAAGACAAAACTTGCCTTCTCCTCACTGGAAATGGGACATTTGAGAAACAGTTGAAGAACAGAGCACTGCCAGGCTGGGGACCCACCAAAGAAGCACCCATCCTGAGACAGAAGGTAGGGATATGACGACTTAGTGGGATCTGTCTTTTCACCTGCAGAAAAAAATGCCATTTTGTACACTAGAAGATGTTTTGCAACTATTTTGGGATGGACTTTCATAAAATGTGTTTAAGCTGCACATAGACTTCCTTAGAAAATGAGATGTAACTCTAACATCCCAGAGGATCCATCCTTTCAGTTAAGCCAGTGTTATGCCATTAACTCATGTATCCAGTGTTAAAAAAACAGCCAGAGTGTGCTTAATTACTTAATGTCCTCTACATTTCCATAACCCACTCAGGAGAGAGCACCATAGGATGCCCCAAAGCAGGTGAACCCTCATCTGGTGGTTTCTCAGTGTAACGGCTTTACTTTTCCACCATCAGGAACCCCAAGTGTCACTGTGAATGAGGCTTTAAGAAACTTTGGCTATGCAATTTTCAGCTAGTTTAACTCGTGTTGAGCCTAAATATTTTCAGGTTTACCTAGAAAGCTCCTTAGGGTTGCATTCCTTACTTTGAGGGTGGTGGAGTACTGAAACAGCCTGCCCAGAGAGGTGATGAATTCTCAGTCAAAACCCACCTGGGTGTTATCCTGTGTAACCTGCTCTGAGTGACCTTGCTGTGGCAGAGATGTTGGGCTGGATGTTCTCCAGAGGTCCCTTCCAATCCCTGCCATTCTGTGATTCACACTCCTCCCAGGTCTTCTCCTTCACCTAGACTCTAGGTGAGCACCAAGGGGCTCAGCAGCAAGGTGCCTGAGCCCCCAAAGATTGGCTCCACCTTGACTGGTAGGTATTTGCCCAGAAGAGAGGTGAAAGCTGGGTTTAAAGCCCAGCCTCCAGATGAGGGCTGCGATTTAATTATGGCGATGCGCTGGGAGATTTATGTTGGACATGAAAGCCGGCCAGCACCAGCCCTTGGGGCGCGGCTGCTGTCACACCGGCACTACTTTGGCTCCTTGTCACTATTCTTATGCCAAGGAGGGCTGTAAACCCCCTCGGGGGCCATAGAGCTGCCCCTCCAGCTCTGACGGCGCCGGGAAGCTTTTATGCCAAAATACAATACACAGAAGGATCATAAACACATGTTATTATGGTGAGGAGCTGCCATGGAAACCACCCTCTGCCATAGCCACTTCAGCTAAAGAGGTGCTTTCTCACCCTGTATTCCCTGGTCCACTTCCAGGGTCACTGTAGACGTTTCTGGAACCACAGGATGATCTCCCAGTCAGGGCTGGGATTTCCCATCGCTTCTAAAGCTCTGACTTCTGAGAGGAAAGAGAGAAATAAGATGGGAAAAAAAGAAAGAAGGAAACAAACTCTTTCAAGTCAAGGGAAGAAAGATGGAAGGAAGCTCTTTTGGCCACATTCAGAAGGAAAATTGAGACACTATGTTAAGAAGAAATCCAACACCTCTGGGCCATCTTTTGGCACTCTGCTCTATGTCCCACTCTTGGCCCCGTCTCCTTTGAGGATACCTTCAGCCAAGCCAAACCCTGCCCAGGAACCAGGGGAGGTTTGGCTTGTGCGGCTTCCACCCCAAACCGCACACTCAGTTGCAGAAAAATCTTCTCCCAAAGCTCTCTCTCCATCCTCTAACACCGTGACTGCTTTTCCCACGGTGGTTCCTATTGCCATAGCTCCAGCAGGATGGGAATGCTCATGCTAACAGGGATGCTCATACTACTGGGATGGGAGGAAATTCCTCCAGGATGATGCACCTAGCAAGAAGCAGCGTCCTTCCCCGAGAATCACAGAGGGAACATCCTGGTCCTCAGCACCTGAGATGTCCCCTTCACTCATCTTCGGAAGAGGGGAGGCACATCCCATCCATCTCAAGCTTTTGAAGAGCTGAAGGCACCTACTTCAGCTCCTCTTCAAAGCCAGAGAAAAACCAGGAAGGACAATAAGCTCCGACCAGAAAAGACGGAGAGGGCGAGCGAGGCACTCGTTTCTTTTTTTGGCATTCCTGGAGTTTAATCATTAAAAAGGAGTCGTTAAAAGAGAGCGGGAGTGAAAAACCCGCTCCCGACGGGCTGCCCCACACACTGCCAGCCCATTGAAAGCCTCTCTCTTGTTTTGTTCCTTCTGGCCCGTGGCACATTTGGGGGGACACAGCTTCATCTCGCTGGCCACATCAAAGCAGTGATTATGCAAATGCACCCACTTTTTTTTTTTTTTTCCTTCTTTTCCTTTTTTTTTTTTTTTTAAGGAATTATTTATCACACAATAACCCCCCTGCCAGGGGGGGAAACAATAGATCAGGCTAGATAGCGCTGCTCGCCCGAGGCTGCAGAGCTGGGGGGAGAGAACCCCCGCACGTTTTATTGGCCTAACCTAATTTCACTAATTCTCTTTTCACACGTTTGTTTTTGGGTTTGTTTGGGTTTTTTTCCCCCCTCTCTTTCTCTTCCCCCACCCCTCCCCACTTCTTTCGAGGACATGGCTCCAAGGGCTGAGGTTTCATGCTCCCAGGATCCAGGGGGGGCACCGAGTGGGATTCATGTGCTGCCTGTTTGATTTAATTAATACATTCAGCCCCCTCCGCTGGTTTTTAATGATTTCCAGGTGTTTGTACCCAGAAGTCACAAAGTGCTCCCGGGGATGATGATGGAAGGGCCTCAGCATCCTCTAAGCATCCCCCAGGCTCCGTTGGTGACATCCCTGGCTGGCTGCTGTTGGTACACAAGCTGTGCAGGGACAGCTCTAAGCCATTGACCCCTGGACTTGCAGGTGACTTGGGCTTCATCTATCCCTCAGAGGGGCACAGATGGGAATTTTTCATCTTTAAACACAAGAGGTTTTTGGCTCAGAAACATTTACTTCCTACAGCTTTCTTGGGGATCTCCAGGAACCTGAAGAAGTGTGAGGAAGTTTATCTAGCCGTCAGGTGTTTGCTGTGCAGAATTTACCACACCAAGAAGGAAAACTCATCAGGAAACTTCCATCCAACTTAGATATTTATATAAATGTAAATATATATATACGTTATATATAATATACTTACATATGTATATGCTTAATGCTGCTTTCCTTCACATTATCAGCCACCCGAGGAACCCAAAGACCCCATAAAGAGGCAGTCTAAGCCATCTGCACGTTTATGGTGGGGCCTGCCCTATCTACATCCAATCTAGGGCTGGAAAAATGGGAGACTTCTCTCGTTTTGGCTCTGCTTCTCAGTATCAGCTTCATACCAAACCTGTGCCTACCCCCAGCCCCACCCTGATGCCAAGCTGACATGCCCAAGATGTGAGTTTTATTCTTCGGCAGGGAAAAAAAAAAAGGATTATTTCAAGAAGCAACAACGTGGTGTTTGTCACCTACAAGCATAGACAGCTCCTGGAGTGGGGACAGGGACCAATCACCCCCACCTATCCCTCCACTGAAGAAAAAGCAGCAACCTCAAAGTTACGAAAATTAGAGATTTTTTATTTATTTATACTTTTCTTACAAGGACAAAATCCCTTTGTTCTTCAGCTGTAAATACATACTAGAATAAACTCTGTAAATTATACCAAAAAAATACATCTTTTCCATGAAATCTTTCTTTATAATAAATAAATGTGAACACGTGTGTGGCTGATCGCTGTAATGTCCCGTGTCTGTTGGGGTTTTCAGTCTGTTGATTTATTTTTAATCTCCTGAAAGAAGGGGGGAGTTCCTCATCCCCTAAAGGTCGAAATAAATAATGCATAAGGAGGGGGCCTCCTTCTCCAGTCTCCCCCTCCTCCCCTCTACCCTCTATAGGTTTTTTTTTCCCCTTTTGATAGAGTTCAGCCTAAATTTCCACGCTTGCATTCAGCCCTCACAAAGCCTACAAATTATACAATGACTTCTAACCTGCACCCCTAACAAAACAATTTACTTTTTATTTCACTTTTTTTTTTAAAACTCACTTTCTCCCCCCATC
>WAAF01009561.1:1007219-1103286 GCA_013400475.1 Tricholaema leucomelas | reverse complement strand
CCCCCCCTCCCACCCCCCCCTCCCCCCCATCCCGCCTATAAATCCTAAGGGACAGATGGCAAAAGGGGGAGCAGGGAGATGGAGGAGGGGGTGGGTCACACACAAAAGCCCTGGTGACAGATCTGGGAAAAACGGGACAAAGTGCACATCGGAGAGAAGAGCCCAAGTTTGGTTTGGCAGGTGCCGTTCCCACAGCCTGCCCTGGGAAGCGGGCAGATGCCGCCGCCGCCCCCTCCCGGGAACGACCCTCGGGCTAGAGGCAGCGGCGAGGCGGCAGCGGCGGCGGGGCGAAGCGGCCGGGCCAGTGCTCGGCATCCGAGGCGGAACCGGCAGGGCTAGCGGGGGATAAAGTGCAGGCATAGGGAGAGACGGAGGGCGCGGGGCTGGCGGAGCCGCCGCTCCAGGACGAAGCGGGCGAGGGACTGCCCTCGGCGGGACCTCCCCCTCCTGTTACCGGCCCCGCCGCCACCACCGCCTCCGGCCCGAGCCGCGCCGACCCGGCCAGTCGCAGGGTCTCGGTGAGGGCCCAGATGTAGTTGTGGGCGAAGCGGAGAGTCTCGATCTTGGTGAGCTTGGCGTCTTCGGGGAAGGTGGGCAGCACGTCGCGGAGGGCGTCCAGCGCCGCGTTCAAGTTGTGCATTCGGTTCCGCTCCCGGTTGTTGGCCTTCAGCCGCCGGCTCCGTTTGATCCGCTGAGCCGTCTCCGCCGTCCGAGCAGTTCGCGGGGCACCGCGTGATCGCCCTGGCCGTCGTTTTCCTTCCGTCCGCCGTAACCCTCGCGCTTCGACGGGCCTCGCCGGTGAGGCTGCCCGGAGCTCCTCCTCCTCCTCCTCCTCTTCCTCCTCCTCGGCGCTGGACGGCAGCGAGGGTGAGGGGGCGGGCGAGGCCAAGCCCAGCAGCAGCAGCTCGTCCTCGCCCGGCGGCGTGAGCCCCTCCGCCTTCACCAGCATCCTCCGGGGCACCGGGGATGAGGACGGGGAGCGGGACCCTCTCTTCACGGGTTGAGTTGCGCCGCGGTTTAACAGTTCGCCGGTTTGACGGGACGTACGGAGCAGCGGGGGGAGACGTTGGGGGAGGGGGCGCGGCGCTGGCACGCGCCCCGGGGGCGGCGGCAGCAGCGGCGGGAGCTGCCCGGGGCCGGTGGGCTGCGTGTCTGGCACACGACCCTCCTTAACACCCCTTATATATCCCGCGGGGAACAATCAAACCTACCCCCGGGGCCCCCCTCCCGCGGCGCCGGGGCCGCGCCATTGGTGCCTCGCGCTCGGCTGGAGCGTGCCGCTAATTTATTAATGAATGGGCGGGCGGGCGCGAGTGGGGGGGCGCGCGCGCGGCGGGGCCAGGAGTGGCGGGGGGGGGGCGCGCGCGAGGCGCAGCTGGCCAATCAGGGCGCCCCGCGCGCCACGCGCGCCGTAGCCGGCTCCCTTTCAGCCGCTCATTAAGGGACGGCTCCGGCTGCGACATCACCACCACCCCCCACTACTGCCCCCGCCTTGTCCTCTTGTCCCCTTCGCTGGTCCCCCCCTCTTCTCGCTTCCCGGGGAGGGCTCGCTTGTTGAGGGGCAGGAATCCAGGGGAACTGTGAACTGTGTTGGCAGAGTGGTGGGTCCCCCCTCGTGGGCATGGGGGCTTGAGGGTGGCAGAGTGGTGCATGGGGCATCATTGGTGATGCTCTTGTCTCTAGCATCAGGTGATAGGATGAGAGGAAATGGCCTGAAATTGTTCCAGGGGTGGTTTAGGTTGGATAATAAGAAAGTCTTGTTTCCTGCAAGAATGGTCAGGGATTGGAATGGGATGCCCAGGGAGGTGGTGGAGTCACCATCCCCAGAAGCGTTCAAGAAACGTGTGGACGTGGCATCCTGGGGCATGGTTTAGTGGCCATGGTGGCGTTAGGTTGATGTTTGGACCTGATGCTCTTAGAGGTCTTTTCCAACAAAATCAATTCTATGGTTCTGTACGTGACTTGTTGGAGGGGGACAGTCCCCTGTTGTGGGCTAAGCAGTGATGTCATGCTTCCCCAGGGTGCAGCATGCCTGTGGAGTGCAGCTACTTATCAAGGCTGGGTGCTGCAGTGCAGTCACTGTGCCAGCGTTGGGCTGGCCTTGCCTTGCCTTGTCCCTTGTTTTCAAGGAGGTTCTGCAAAGGGCAGAGTGAGAAGAGCCACACGCTGCTGACATCACTGTTCTGACAGGCAGGAGAGCCATGGACCCGGTGTACAGATTGTGGTCTTCACCCAGCACTGTCACATTCAGCTCTTGGACACAGGTTAGGCTCAAGAAGACTTCTAAAAGCCCCCCACAACTTGTCAGTCTGCCAGGAAAGCCTCCCCCTCCTCTACTCCTCTTCCAGACCACCCTCTGGGGCAGAAAGCCCTGGTGAATAGCTAGGCCTGGCGACATGCCCCCGGGGTCAGCAGGCTTGCTCTGCCTGACAGACCCACGGGGAGGGAAGAAGCAGCAGTAGGATGTGTGGAGGACCTATGGAATGAAACCCATAGCACTGTGGGTGCTCCATCACTGAGGCTTTTTTGAGGAATCAGGCTTTGAAGCAGAATTTTGTTTAGAACTGATAGAAAAAGTGCCAAATAGATGAAAATGCTAATATCTCAGTGAATGTCTCACTGAGCACACCACAGATCTGCTGAGTTCATGGCCCTTGTCTTTCTCCCTGGAATCACAGCAGGGTGGCTGCCTCAGACAACCTGTGGTGTACTCTAGTGTTGGCTTTCATTGCTTGGCTCCTCGTCCTTCCCTCCCTGAGAGCTGTGTCTGCGTCTGTCCTCCTTTAAGATCACTACCTGCTTTAGCCGATCACAGAATGATAAGGGTTGGAAATGACCTCCGGAGAACATTTAGTCCAACCCTCTGCCAAAGCAGGTTCATCTAGAGCAGATTCCACAGGACAGCATCCAGGTGGGCTTTGAATGACTCCAGAGACAGACTCCAGCACCTCTCTTGGCAGCCTGTTCCAGTGTGCAACCCTTTCATTGCTGATGTGAATGTGATGGAGAAGTTAGGTGAAGGTGATGAAATGATGGGGAAGGCATCTGTGGTGCTGGGGGGTAGCAGGAGGGCACAAGCCCAATTTTTGCCAGACCCAAGATACGTAACCCATTGGGGTGCCTTTCTGAGGTTTGCCCTCTCCACCAATGCAGCAATTTCTCTGCAGGGTTGAGCTCTAGGGGACTGAGGATGAGTTGGCTCCTGAGCCCTTGCAGCCCTCCTGGTGCTTGTGTGGTCTGTGGATGTCAGAGCTGCTCAGTCAAGAGCTATGGGGCCGAGAGTGGAGGGGAGAGGGGGTTGCTGCCACTGCCCCTGCCCCTGCCCACTGACTGAACTGTCCTCCAAGGGTCAAACTGTTCAACTTCAGCCCCTTTGCTAGACTCAATCCTACTTTACTGGAACAAAAGCCCAAAGTAGGCAATGATCAAGAAATGGGAGCACAATGATTTAAGCTTATCACACAGCTCAGAAATAAAGGACACTGAGCTTGTGTGCGGGGAGAGAGGGAGACCCTCAGAAAGGCTTTGTTTGCTGTAAGCAGATTGAACTCTGAGGCGACCCAATAGCCCTAAAAGTTTAGGGTCTGTGTTGCTGAGAGACCTTTGGATACAGCCCATCCACATTTCGACCTCACAAGTTGTGAGCCAGCATTAATGACTTTGCCTGCCCCAGGTGAATGGGGGTGCAAGACTCCCTGAGGAAAGCTTGGGGACAAAGCTGCAGGACAGGATGGCCTGACCCCTCCCACCTCTGCTTCACTCACCCCCACCAGGTCCAAGGGTTTCCTGAGGGTTTGGGGGTGCATGACTGCCCACACTAAGGTACACCTTGTATCCCAGATCTGGGGGTGCCCAGCTCTGTGGCAGCACCCACCAATCCCATAGTGGGACGGTACTGCTCTTAAACTGGGGGTCAGAATACGTCCCCAGCCAGCAGTGTACTGGGACGTTCGGGGGAGGGAGGAGAAATCAGAGGCTGTGGTGTGTGTCCCCTCTCCGAGCCAGGTTCTTCCTGCTCCCACCAGGCACAGTCCAGCCAAAAGCACGGCAAGGAAGGACGGGAACCAGCCCTCTGACTCCCAAGCCTCACTAGCAAGTTTGGGGTTCATTCTGGGATCAAGGCAAGGAGGGGTCCCCCCTTCAGACCGCTGCCCTGGCCTCCCCAGCCCGGGGCAGACAAGCCCCTCATCGGGGGCTGATTGTTCAGTAGATTTGCATGGCAGGTGCAGGCCTGCGGAGCGATTTCGTCGTCCCAAACCCCGCCTGGGCCACCCCCCCTCCAACAAGAGGGTTCGCCTTGCTCCCTCCCCCCCTCCCCCCCCCGCCATGTGAAAAAAGGCCACCGGTGCCTTGCTTTCCCATGAAGAAGAGAAGAAGCTTGAGGATGGCGTGAACACGCTTCAGTTTTCTTATTCTTTTCTCTGGCTGTGGGGAAAAAAGAACAGCCGATTGTGTGAAAACCCCAGTGCCTGCTAAAAGGGACATTGGCCGTGCAGGCGAAGGTGCGCCGGGGAGAGCACTAATCGCTGAACCAGGAGACAAATACGATTACCAGCTCCGAGCCTTGAGTCAGAAAGTCTCATAGACTTTAAGATGTTAATCCCCAACATAATCCTTCCTTTGGCGTGTAGGAATAGTGCAGCCACAAGAGTTGTTTTGTTATTTATATTGGCGTTTAATAAAACTCAGCCAGTGGTGAATGGGCTGCCCACTCTCCAATGGTAATTAATTCCCTATTTCAGTGACCCAATTGTGCTGGGATAGAGCAGTGGGACAGTCCCACTGCCCCAACCCGCCTTTGTGCAGCTACACGGCTCTCGTGCTTCAACAGCTATGGAAACTCATTCTTTTGATGTCATTCAATGAGTTTTCCTTGGGCATCTTCTAAACTTCAAGGACCCTTTTCTTTCTGGAAGGCCTGAAAAGCAGGACTAGCTTGACCACCTCTGTAGAATTTAATGATTTGGTGAAAGGGCCTTTTTGGGGGGTTTGTGTAAGGAAAAGAGAGAAAGAAAATTTGGCAGACTGCTATCAAACAGGAGGCTATCCAAACTCCAGTGCACCGACCTCATTCAGCTCCTAATTTATACAGGTCTTAAAAGCCACTCTTCCTTACTCAAAATACTTGGGGGCTTCTCTGAGCCCAGGCAATTTGAAATGGGATTTGCCAGTAAAGCAGATAACTGTTTCACACAGGCCACAAATTCCAACCCTGATGGGTACAAACAAGACAAGCCATGTTTTAAGGAGGCATTTTCACCTGCCAAAAATTAACAAGATGCCTGGAATACGTTGTGGTACTGCTAAAAGTGTGATCAGAACCTTTTCTTTTGGCTCTTGGAGGGGAGTATGTTGTGGTACTGCTAAAAGTGTGATCAGAACCTTTTCTTTTGGCTCTTGGAGGGGAGTATGTTGTGGTACTGATAAAAGGGTGTGCAGGGCTTTCTATTTTGGCTCTTGGAGGGGAATGTGTTGTGGTACTGCTAAAAAGGGTGTGCAGGGCTTTCTATTTTGGCTCTTGGAGGGGAATGTTTTGTGGTACTGCTCAAAGTGTGTGCAGGGCTTTTCCTTTTGGCTCTTAGAGGGGAATATTTCGTGGTACTGCTCAAAGTGTGTGCAGGGCTTTTCCTTTTGGCTCTTAGAGGGGAATATTTTGTGGTACTTCTCAAAGTGTGTGCAAGGCTTTTCCTTTTGGCTCTTAGAAGGGAATATTTTGTGGTACTGCTCAAAGTGTGTGCAGGGCTTTCTCTTTTGGCTCTTAGAAGGGTAAGAGTGAAGTGTCTGCAGAAGGAGTCTGTGAAATGAACATGTGAAGAACATGTAGGAACCCTACAAAGCCTCTCTAGTGTAGGCAGCCTCTTCTATGTCTTTATACACACTTCCAAAAAAAAAAAAAGGGGGGGGGGGGGAGAAGAAGAAGGAGGAAAGAAAGAACCCCCTTCGCAAGTCACAAACAATTCAGGATTCAACTAAGAAAACACAGAGTGAACCATATGGCCGGGGTGGCTCAAGTTGGCTGCATTTTCCCCCAGACAAAGAAGGGATTGAGAGTTGAAGGAAAGGAGAAAAAAACCCAACTTTCCGGCTGATGAAGCTGTTGTCTGGAGGCAATGATCCCAAATCTCAAGGCTTTATTCCAGGCTCCGACTGAGACGTGATATGTCATATGATTAGCATCTTTCATATTTACAAGAGTGGTGCGGGCTGCCAGGCTTTAGAGAAAGGGAGAGAAAGAAGGGGCATATGCTGAAATGGATTTAGCATTTGAAAGAGAGAAAAGAGAGCGGATAAATACACTTAAACGAGGATTTAGTTTTACTCCCGTCGAGTCCTAATGGCTTGTTGATTGAGATTTTAGGGAGCTCTAACAGAGGTGTCAGCAGTAATTTAAAGGCGCCATTCAACCCGCCGCTGCTCCTTCTTTGGCCCCGCTCCGCTTGTCCGCGCCCCAGCGCCCGTCCTGCTGTGGAGCCAGGGGCTGTGCCAGCACCGAGGTCCTGCCCCGGGTCCTGGGGTCTGTCTCGGGGTCTGTCCCGCTCTCGGGGTCCTGCCCGAAGCCGGGGTCCCGTCGTGGGTCTGCCGCGCGGGCGGGCTTACGGCGCCACCTGGCGGCGGCGGCGAAGCAGGACGAGGAGAGACGGCAAGCGCCGGGCGTGCCCCGGGAGGGGAGACCCGCGGTGATGCTGGGGTGGACCCGCTCTTACCTCTCATTTGGGATATCTGCTACCAGAGCAGCTTGCTCATGGCACCCAACAACCTGCTCTGGAATGGTTCCAGGTATGGGGCATCCAGGTGTGGGGCATCTACCACCTCTCTGTGCAGCCTGGGATGGGGTCTCACCTCCCTCAGTGTAAAAAAATTTCTTCGTGAATCTCTCCTAACAATCCTGACTCTCTCAGCCTGTTCCCTGTCCGTCTGCTCGTTGCTGTGGCCTCCTCTGGCCCTGCTCCAACAGGTCCACGTCTCTCCTGTGCTGAGGACTTTAAAGCTGACGGTGGGATCTCACCAGAGCAGAGGCAGAATCCCCTCCCTCAACCTGCTGGCCACCTTCTTCAGGATATAGTTTGCTTTCTTTTATGGTTGACCTAATAAAATAGGAGTGTAAAGCAACAGGCTCTGTTTCTCACAGGCAGCCTGAAAGAACCATCCCAGGCTGACACCTAAGAACAGAGAGGGTTTCAGGTGGATGCCGAACAATACATTTTGCAAGGAAGTGGATTAAGGTTTTACCTGGAGAGCAGGTATAGAATTGATGTAGACTCCCTCTTGTTCCTTAAGATCAGCTTTTCCTCTATACACCTTTGGGACAACCTACAGACACTTTTTTCTTGTAGTAAAGATGATGAACTCTGTTGTTGCAGATTTTTTGATACAATACTACACTTTTCCAACCCCAAAGTGTTTTGGTTTTGTTTTGTTGTTTTGGTTTTTTTTGTTTTTTTTCTTGTAATTGTGAAACACAGCTGAGTGATCTTACCCAGGTCACTCTGCTCTTCTTTTGTTTGGTCCAAAGATTTAATAGACCAAAACCTTGCAATTATTATTTGAAGAAATGATTCTGTTGGGTTTTTAAAATTGTTCTTCTTGGGCGTCACCTACTTGTAAACATGCAAGACAGAATTGTTGTAAGATACGATGAAGAAGAAAAGGCTTCAGGGTAGACCTAATAGCAGCCTTCCAGTACCTGAAGTCGGCTAGAAGAAGGCTGCAGAGGGACTGTTTGCAAAGGCCTGCAGGTATAGGATGAAAGGCAATAGTTTGAAATGAGAGGAGATTTAGACTGGTTGTGATGAACAAGTTCTGCACCATGAGGGTGCTGGAACATTGCAACAGGTTGCTCAGAGAGGTAGTTGAGGCCCCATCCCTGGAGATACTGAAGGTCAGGCTGGACAAGGCTCTGAGCAGCCTGCTCTAGTGGAGGATGTCCCTGCTGATTGCAGTGGGGGTTGGACTGGGTGACCTGAGGAGGTCACCTAACCCATTCTGTGATTCTATGATGCTGTGTGCATTACTTAATCTGAAGACTAATGAAACACTAATAATACAATTAAGTGCTTGTTAAGCATAAAAGGATTTTGTTTCTCCTGCAGATAAAGTCACTTTATTCAACGTTAGTCATACGAACAAGGGGTCAAGCAGAAGCACCAGTACATGGCAATACAAACAAGAATTCCCCCATTAAATAAATATGAGGTTTTTCAATAGTTCTGATAATTTTTACAGACATGTAGCTTGTTTGCTCCATCAAAGAGGTGCAGATTTTATTTTTCCTTCTTCTTGCTCTGTTCCTCTTTCCATTTCTCCAGATAGCACTTAAGAATGTTGTTTAGCCGCTGCTCACACTGGCTTATGTGTTGTAATCCATTTTCCCATCCTGGAAGCAGTAATAAAACCAGGATAATTACATCTCTCTTTACAGCATCTATCAGGTAATTAGCCTGTGGTGATGTGAACATCTATTCCCCAAGGTGATCAAATGGCTGCAGTGGCTCTGCTTGGAAAATCGTTCTTCAGAGTTCAACCTTGATGTCAAGCAAGCAGGTAAATAAAATAATGAACTCTTTTGGTCTCTCTTGCAGATTCGTTACCAGTTGTTTCAGAGACTGCACCCTCCCTTTTTATAGTATCAGCTAAGGTAAGGCTCTAGCCCCTTCAAAAGGGGATGTGCCCCTCTGGAAAGGAGCCTCACTGGGTGCACTGGGGAGTTGAATTCAGCCAGAGTTTATTGAATGCACTTTAGAGGCTGGACACTTCCATTTCTCACCTCTCTAGCTCAAAGAAATCCCCAGAGAAGCTTCGATAATGAAATGTAACTAGTGTGAGGAGGTAGGAACTGCCCCATTACACAGGGACTCGCTCAAGTGCAATGAAGGGGGAAACTATGGCCTCCCATCCAGAGTACGTGCACCACAGAGAGGAGAGATTCACAGAACCAAGGGGCTGTTCAGGCATTTTAAGCAGCTCCTAGCAATACTGCAAGGGGTGGAGACAGGCACTGTAAGGCAGAAGGAGTAGAAAATGAAGTCCTATTACTGGCTAACAGATGCCCTTTGGGTATAAAATCAGTTTGCATATAAACAGCAAACCTGCAACTCACACACATGCAAATCCTTGCATTTGCCTGTGATCTGTTGTATTCTATATGTGATAAATATGCTGTTTTCAGGGAATCCCAGACTGGTGGAAGGCACCTCGGGAGATCATTTAGTCCAAATGCCCTGCTACAACAGGGTTACCCACAGCAGGTTGCCCATGTTCACAATGTCCAGGTGGGTTTGGAATCTCCCCATAGAAGGAGACTCCACAACTTCTCTGGGCAGCCTGCTGCAGACCTCCAGCACCCTCACAGAAAAGATGTTTCTCCTTATGTATGTTTAGGTTTCAAGTTTGTGCCTGTTGCTGGGCACCACTGAAAAGTCTGGTGCTGTCCTCATGCTCCCTGCCCTTTAGCTATTGATCAGCACTGAGAAGATCCCCTCTGAGGATGCTCTTCTCCAGGCTAAACAGCCCTAGGGCTCTCAGCCTTTCCTCCTCAGAGAGATGTTCCAGTCCCTTCAGCATGTTTGTAACCTCTTCTGGACTCTCTCCAGTAGCTGCCTGTCTCTCTTGAACTGAGGAGCCCAGAACTTGACCCAGTACTCCAGCTGTGACCTCACTAGGGCAGAGCAGACGGGCAGGACAACCTTCCTTACGGTATGTAATGTGCACACTGTGTAATAATCCACTATCTAATGTGTATAATATATAGCAGGTATATACCATGAAGTGTATCACAGATAGTTTAAAAGGAGCTGCACAGATAGTTTCAAAAGCAGAGAAACCCAAACCTTACCTTTGCAATGCTGAATTACTCTTCCCCACAGCCTGTTCCTACTCAGACAGGCCAGGTGCCCAACGATCAGCAGGTGCCTCTTAGCTCTGGTCAGTGCAACGTTCATTCTCCTTTCTGAGTCTATGAAGCCCATCTGCCTGGTCCTTACACACGACAGAATGATGACCTCCTTCTCAGCCCCTTGGAATGCATCCACCGTGGACACCTGGACAAGTTTCATTTCAAAAGCCTCAGAGTGTACCTCACGAAGCACAGTCTGGACCTGCAGACAAAGGAATATGGATGGGGATGAGCTGTGCTGTCTTTAGCAAAGGTGCTCAACAGCCTGAGTCCACACACAATGTGAAGACAGCAATGGAGCCTACCTTTCGAAGGAACAACTACCTTTAGGAGAAGTGGTTTACTGATGGTACATTACACAAACCTTACACATCTGTGACTTGTAAAGGGTGATCACACCGACTGCAGACCCTTGGATCCCACTTGCAATCAGTGACTGGATGAGCTTGACTGTGAAATGAACTTCTGCCATGTTATAAAAGCTGTTGTCTCTTTCCATCTGGGAACAGAGAAGAAGATTTCCAATTTAGGTCTTGCAAACAGAAACGGAGTGGAAATCAATCTATGATATTGACCTTTGAGGTAAGAAATGTTAAAAAACTTACTTGCTCAACCCCATTAACACTATAAAAACACAAGGTTGGAAGCCAATGCAATAAGGGACTTCTTTCCTTCTCAGAAACACCATCCATCAGCTCTCCTTCATAGAACAGCTCATTCGCTATGGCACTGATGGCAGGGTGGCATCGGTACTGGGTCCGAAGAAGTACGGGTTTATGTCCCTAAGGAATTGGGATACAGAAGGTGTGACAGGAGAAAGTTACTAAATGCTTTGCAATGCCAGCTAGGTGAAAAAAAGATGAAAGTGGAAACAATTCCTGCTGGCCTAACCCTCATGCATTCACCTCAACAGGGGTTAGAGCAAATACTGCAGCCCCTGGTTCTTCTGTCTGAATTGGACACAGCACAGAAAGAGCAGAAGGCAGAACCTGGGGGTGGTTTTCAGTCCATTGTTGGTTCACATTCGTTATGCTTATAAATCTCCATGCACTGTGAAAATGACATTTAGAGAGAAAGGCACTAGACTGGAATCTGTTGAATCAAACCTTGGCTGAGACACTGATCCTCTGCCATGCAGACCAGAACTCCCTAGAGTTTCACCCTCAAGATGTGGTCTGTAGTGCTCACCATTAAGCAAAGCCGGTCAAAGAGAGTCTGCTCCAATCCCTTTTCATGAACACTCTCAGACCCTTGAATAGTTGGTGGTAACTGCTTAGGGTCTCCCACAAGGACTAGCTTCTCACACTGGAACCTAAAGCAGAATGTTAAAAATTAAAACCAAAAGTTCTAAAAAGGATGTCAGACTATTTGTAACAACAGAGCCCTGGAGCAGGCTGCCTAGACAGGTTGTGGAGTCTCCTCTGGAGAGATTCCAAATCCACCTGGACACTGAGATCCTGGACAGTCTGCTGTGTGGGGTTGGACTGGATGATTCCTAGACATCCCTTGCAACTCCCACCATGCTGGGATTCTCACTCTGTGAATGTGGGCTGTGTTTATATATCAGAGGTTGTTGCTTTCCGTCAGGTTTCCTTCCCCATCACCCTCTTTCCACAGTTAAAATAACATGGTTGCTCAGGAAAGCCACCTAAAGGTGATGTTAACTCAAGGAAGGCACCCAAGAGCAGGCTGCGGGTGGCAGGCCGCCGGGGAGGCCGAGAATCGATCGGGGTACTGACGAGGACTCAGCTGCCAGCAGCCTTATGGTCAGTGCTGTGCAGTACAGCTTTATTCAGGAAGTGCAACAGCTTATATACCCCTTTAGAGGAGGTGTGCACAACTAGCTAAGGTTTACATATGTGGAAGGTACAGATTGGTTCAGAGTTATAAACAAGGTATCGATAGGTCAGTCAATCCCCTGGTGTCCACCCCGTGGGACGGCAAGCTCAGCCCCCTGCAGGTGTGCGTGGGGTGCTCATTGTTTACAGCTTACTGTCCTGGGACCCAGACAGCCCAAGGACAGTTCGCAGCATGAGCTCAGATGTTTACAGCTCATGCCTGCCTAGGGAGAGTGCTCTCCCACAGCAGGCCTCAGTTTAAAATTACTCTTCTTGCTTTCTTAAGGTGGCACTTTAAAGTTCATATTCTTAAACAGATAGGCAAGATCAGCAATTATTTGAGACTGTGGCACTGCTAACTGAAGTTCCTTGCTGGAACAGAAGAGGAGGGCTGTACCTTGCAATAGGAAGGAGAGAAGCAGGTTCAGTCATCTGGCTGCACTCATCCAGCATTACTACAGGAAACCTCAGAGTGTTCAGACATGGGAATGGGCAGGCAGCACAGGTCACTCCAACCACTTTTACCTTGGTTATTAGCAAGGGGAAAATGGGTAGAGAAGTTCAGATCAGGTAGTGTGCAGTATGTCACAATAGCTACAGCTGATAGATCCAAGCTGATTTTTAGTTCTGCTGCACCCTGTGTCATACTCACTGGGTCTCAAAAAAATATATTCTAAGTTCCAGGAAAGGCACAAAGATGGATCCAATTCTAGCATTTCTTACTCTTAGGCTGTTTCTTCCTTAGAAACATTCACAGATTTGTGTATTTTAAGACCAGATCTGGTCTGGTAGAGAAAGAGAGTTGAGATTATGCAACTCTCCAAAACTTTCTGAGCCCCAGAAGCAAAGGTGGCAGCAATGACCACTGGGAATAAGCAGCAAATTGCTCAGATCTGCTTTGTTGCAGTTTCTTGACAACAAGCTGGGGTTTTTTTTGAGTCTAGAACTGAGGAGAAGAGACAAATAACTGGCAAGACCAGAAATCAAGATTTTTCTACATGAAAAGTTACTTATAATGGGTTTGAAATCTTCCTGGCAGTGGGTACTCAGTGCTAGGATAGATTTAGCTCAGTCCTTGCCTTCTACTTTCATGACTATAAACATTTGAGTGTCAAGGTGATAGCACAGACAAGCTGTGCTCAGAAATTTTCTGCTGAGCCTTGTGGCTGTGACACAGCAAATCATCACTCCCCCCATCCCATCACTCTGGCTGTACCTGTTGCAGTATAGCTTTATTGGTCCCCAGTTTATGTTGCTCGATACTCTTCTTTACATACATTTTCTCAGATGAAGTTAAATCTTCTTTCAAGAGAGCAAGAAGCTCTTTCAGCTGCTCACTGTCATTTCCTGAGCCAGCATGCAAACTTCAAAGAGATTTTGTAACATGATTGACAATAATAATGCTTTCAGGGCTTGGTGAACACCCAGTATAGATAAATAACCTTAATTTACACACAACAGTATCCAAACCTAACTCAAATCCAGCAGACTGGATGAGAATGTTTTAAACCAGACCATTATGCCAGACCTTACCACCCCACCAAAGACATACATAGAGTAAATGTCTTCTCCAAGTACACAGCTGACGTCAGAGTGGAGTAGAACTGGGAAGTTTTTAATTCTTTACCATTTTATATCCTTGGTATTTTCAAGGAATGGAGATCTAGTCTTTGTTAATCTTGAGCTTTGCTTTGTTCTCTTAAACTGTGTTGAAAAAACCATGTAGATTGCTTACTGTTAAGGGAAGGACAAACCTCACAGCACTACAGTAGAGATAACTTGGGGAAGTAGTCCTGAATTCATGAGTCCTTCAACATCAACTCTCTGAACATTAAATTTATGGTTACTTCCTCCTAGTTCTTACCACCACAGCAGTATGGATCTATTTCAAGTGTCTCTTTTGATTTTCCTCCTTCTGTGAGCTCCTAAATCTCTTAACTGCCCTTATTTTGTTCTCCTCTACTGTTTCCCATTGAAAGTCATTAGATCTATTCAGGGATATTCCCAAATCAAGGTAGAATTTCTCCATCATGTGAGGGAGACAGATACGACACCCTGAGATAAGCATATTGCAGGCACATTTTTAATTGCTTCCAAACAGTAATTTTACAGCCTACACACCACCATTTCTGCAGGTCACTTCCAACCCCTAACATCATGTGATCAATCTTAGAACTACTTCAGATCCCTCCAAGATGAAGATTCTTACCTGTGAGGAAGGATTGCTTTGGCAATTTTCCTAATACTTCCCACTCTGATAAAATCCTCAAATCCAAGATCAAGTAGGCTTCAAAGAAAGAGAGAAATGCTGATAAACATTACAGATGTGCAAGTAAGAATTTTTGAAACATTCAAAAGTGGTTCTGAAAATGCTACCAGATCCTTTGGAACACAAACCTTAGTGGTTAACCAGATGAAGTAACTCAGGTCACAATTCAAGTAAATCAAATGACCTCATGATTTGTCTCATAAATGCTTAATGCCTTCATGGTTTTCCTCTCCTAAGCACCCTTCCATTTTTCCTTTCCCTTCTTTCCCTCCTTCACTCCAAACCCTGAGTTTTATCTTATGTTAGCTTTATGCTGAAGCTTCTCAAGTCTGACTCTTTACCTCAGCCTCCTTTCCATGCCTTCTTTCCCTTCTTTCCTTCCTTCACTCCAAACCCTGAGTTTTATCTCATGTTAGCTCTATGCTGAAGCTTCTCAAGTCTGACTCTTTGCCTCAGCCTCCTCCCCATCCCTCCTTCCCTATCAATATTCCCTGGAAATATGAACACAATTATCTTTACAAGACAAGTGCATTTTTGTTCTTGGAACAGCCTACCCCAGCAGGATCCTGTCAACAGCAACGTTTGTGGAAGAAGCAATCAGAAGTTTCCATGGAGTTTGCCTTGGACCCTCTGTATCTTCGCTTCTTTCAAAGAGCTGCACTAGGAACAAGATGACCACAGACAGCAGATAGCTCTTGCCAGCTCCAAACACACCTGGTATTTTGGAGGAAAAAAAGATAAAGTTAAAAGAGAGAATTTTCTAGAAGGTACAGTTTTTAATCAATGGTTATGACTTAGATTTATCTTATGGAATTTCTGATTCCTGTAAAAGACTGCACATGCTTGCTTCAGCAGCTCCAAGTACCCAGGAGTTGCCTTACACTGCCTGCAATAAGTTCACCAAAAAAAAACCTGAAGAGGAGAAGCTGAGGTGGTTTTGAATACATGCCCTAGCTAAGGAGGCTCATCAACACCTAAAAATAACACAAGCATCTGCATGCACATCCCTCATACCATGTCCTCAAGTACAGAATAAGGAATTTGAGGGGTGAAACAAAGATAGAAAGTAGCATAAACAAGCAAGGAATAATGTCTTCTAGAGGAGAAAACTCAACATGATGTGATAAGTTAGCAAAGCTGATACCTGAGAAAAGAAATAAGCAGGAAACACTAAAATAATTGTATAGATCTTGCTAGGAAAGAACTCCACTCTTATGGAAAATGCTGCAGAAGGCAGGTACAAGCTTTAAGGTTTCAAAGCTCTGAGCTGGTGGAAGGGGTGTTGGAATGGATGCTAGAATGGATGCCATCTTATCAATGCACATCAATGTCTAAGAGGGCAGGTGCCAAGACTCAGTTGGACTCAGTGCTGCCCAGTGACAGGACAAGTGGCAGTAGGCATAGACTGGAACCCAGGAAGTTCCACCTCAACATCAGAAGAAATTTCTCTGCTGTGAGGTTGCTGGAGCCCTGGAGCAGGCTGCCCAGAGAGGTTGTGGAGTCTCCTTCTGTGGAGAGATTCCAAATCCACCTGGACATTGTGAACCTTGGCAACCTGCTGTAGCAGGGATGTTGGACCAGATGATCCCTAGAAGTCCCAAGCCTCACCATGCTGGGATTCTGGGATAATGTCAAGGTCATCTTTGCAGTACATTTAAAAAAAGCCAGTCTCTATCTAGACATAAGAATCTCTCTAAGTCTGGAACTGTAAATAGCTGCTTAAGGAAACAAGTCTGCTCCTTCATCACAGACCACTAACACTGGCATCAGCCATTAATTAGCACTTGTACAAAGAGACTAGCAGCTAATGTCAGAATTATTTGCTATGTACCACGTATGATTGTGACAGGGCAGCTCTGGTGTTCCTCCCCTGGTTTGCTATTTTCACATGAGGTCATCATCTGAGCTATCTGAATCAGTGATGCAGCTTGATCAGGGTTCAATGAGAACATCTGGATCATCTTTGTAGCTAGTTCCATTGCTACTTCAGTGCTGACAGGTCCAGACTTCATGGTGTGTTTCAGGCTGATGGCAGGTGGAATAAACCTCCTTTTGTTGACTCTCTTGGTAGCATTTTCAGAAGCAAAGTCCCTAAGAAAAATACAATGGTCAGAAGCAGGTGAGTAAGTTGGGTCTCACCTAACACTGACATGCTGATGCTTTATGATTAACAATTGACATCATTAAAAGTTGCTGCACCATGACATATTCCTGCCCCTCAGTACTTACGGAATCACAGAATGGTTTGAGTTGGAAGGGACCTTAGAGATCATCTAGTTCCAACCCCCTATCATGGGTAGGGACATCTCCTACTAGACCACGTTGCTCAAGGCTTCATCCAGTCTGGCTTTCAACATTTCCAGGCTTGGAATCTCCATAAATTCTCTGGGCAACCTGTTCCAGTGTCTCACCACCCTCATGGGGAAGAATTTCTTTCTAAGGTTCAATCTAAATTAAGCTTCTTCCCATTTGAAATCATCACCCTTTGTTCTGTCACTAAATGCAGTCCCACTACAGTTCTCAGCCCAGTCCTGTTCAATATCTTCTTTGATGATCTGGACGAGGGGATTGAGTCCAGCATCAGTAAGTTTGCAGATGACACCAAGCTAGGAGCAAATGTGGAGCTGTTGGAAGGTAGGAGAGCCCTGCAGAGGGACCTGGACAGGCTGGATGGGTGGGCAGAGGCCAGTGGGATGAGATTTAACAAGGCCAAGTGCAGGGTTCTGCACTTTAGCCACAACAACCCCAAGCAGCACTACAGGCTGGGGACAGAGTGGCTGGAGTGCAGCCAGGAAGAAAGGGACCTGGGGGAACAGGCAGATAGTAGCTGAACATGAGCCAGCAGTGTGCCCAGGTGGCCAAGAGAGCCAATGGCATCTTGGCCTGTATCAGAAATAGTGTGGCCAGTAGGACAAGGGAGGTTATTCTTCCCCTGTACTCAACACTGGTCAGGCCACACCTTCAGTACTATGTCCAGTTCTGGGCTCCTCAATTCAAGAGAGATGTTGAGGTGCTGGAAGGTGTCCAGAGAAGGGCAGTGAAGCTGGTGAAAAGCCTGGAGCACAGCCCTGTGAGTAGAGGCTGAGGGAGCTGGGGGTGTGCAGCCTGGAGAAGAGGAGGCTCATAGGTGACCTCATTGCTGTCTACATCTACCTGAAGGGAGGTTGTAGCCAGGTGGGGTTGGTCTCTTCTGCCAGGCAACCAGCAATAGAACAAGGGGACACAGTCTCAAGTTGTGCCAGGGGAGATCTAGGCTGGATGTTAGGAGGAAGTTGTTGGCAGAGAGAGTGATTGGCATTGGAATGGGCTGCCCAGGTAGGTGGTGGAGTCACCGTCCCTGGAGGTGTTCAGGAAGAGCCTGGATGAGGCACTTAGTGCCATGGTCTAGTTGATTGGACAGGGCTGGGTGCTAGGTTGGACTGGATGATCTTGGAGGTCTCTTCCAACCTGGTTGACTCTATGATTCTTCTGTAGCCCTCTTCAAATACTGGGAGGCTGCTCTAATGTCTCACTTCTGCCAAGTGACTCTAAAATGGATAAAGAAAAACAGTTTCCCTGAATTCTTGTGAAGTATCTATATTAACTTTATGCAGAACAGTCAGGGCCTGTACCTCAGTCTAAGGTCACAATAATGCCCAGTATCAGCCTCTAGGTTGTAGACCATGGGATGCAGGTAAGTTTTAAGAAAAAAAAAACCCAAACCTTACAATCAAGGTAGAGTTCAGTTTCATTTCCACATAAATGAAAATGCTCTGTCAGTAGTTCCTTCCATCTTGCTGGTTTTAGGTTTTTCTCACTGTCCTGGTTTGGCTGGGACAGAATCTCAGGCCAGCCAGAGGCTGTAGGCTGTTAGCAGTTTGAGGTCAGCCAGGGCAGCTGACAGGAGTTGGCTACAGGTGTGTCCCAGACCATGAACATCACCCTCAATATAAAAGGGGAAGTTTGCCAAGGATGGTGCTCTTTCTGACCCTGTTTTTCTTCTTTTTCCTTCACCCAGGGACTGCTTTCCTGTTTGTTGTGGCTGCTGTATGCTCTCTGGGGTGAGTACAACTTCATATACCTTCTACAGGCATTGGTATAAGTTTGGCTGCTTTGTTAAATCCATCTCCATTGCAACTTGTGGGTCTTCACTCCCTTCCCTGATCTCTGCTTCTCTGCTGGGTGATGGAGCAACTGGTTTAGATCCAGGCTCAATGGAGACACCTAACTTTTCAATAGGGCAAACTCAATGGTGATTTTGTTTGGGTTATTTTTCCTCTTCTGCTTGTAGTCATGCTGCTGCAGTACTGCAAGAGTAACTTACATTTTCAGTAGATATGGTGTTAGTGGTAATGAAGATGGATTGAAGTGCTCCTCCATGTTTCTTAGAGATGTCAGCTCACCACTAGCATTACAAACCAGCAAGGCATGAACACAGGCTGAAAAGGCCACAAAAATAATGGAAAAAAAAAAAAAAAGAAGTTAGCCAAAAGTTCAGCTAGGTAAACAAATTAAAGCTAGACAAATTAATTAGAACAATTGTTTCCCCCCGCCAAGTCTTACTGACTTGGTGCAGAACTCACTATTTGATCTCCAGTTTGAGGGGCTGTAGCCTTTCAGTGGAAGCAATTCCATTTCATTATTGGAGGATGGTCCAAAGAAAGCAGTATTTGCAATGAAAGTATCGAGGGGATCAAAGATCAGAGTCTTTGAAATGACCCAAATATCATCTGTCCAAAAAAAAAAACAAAAGAGAGTTCTCATAAACGTCTTTACTGCTGTCCTCAAGAAAATGAGGCTGGACAAAGCAGCTCAGCACTTATTAGGCTGCCCCTCCAGCCTTCCATAGGATCTCGTCAGGTATTGGAAAGGACTTTTCATAAGGGTGCCTAGGGACATGATGAGAGGCTTTAAGCTGAGTGAGAGTGGATGTTAGAACAAGTTCTTCAGTAAGAGGGTGGTGAGACTCTGGAATAGGTTGCCCAGGGAGGCTGTGGATGCCTTCTCCCTGGGGCTGTTCCAAGACCAGGTTGGATAAGGCCTTGAGCAGCTGAGTCTGGTTGAGAGATGTCCCTGCCCATGGTGGGGGGGTTGGAGTAGATGACCTCTGAGGTCCTTTCTAACCTGAGCTATTCTATGATTTACAAGGAAATATGGATTAATGAGATACTTTGTTGTGCTTCTAGATTGAGAATTGAATTATCAGGGTTTTCAGGGGGTTAAAAGGAAGATTGAGTTTTTCTCCTTAGATTACAAATTAAAGCTTTAAAAAGGCACAACATAGCACAGACAAATCCTTCTGATGCTTAAGATTTGCTTACCTTTGCTGTAGACAGAATAATGTTCCTTCCTGCTTAGTTTGAGGTATAATTTGGGTTTGGAATCCTCAAATTCAGGTGTGTTCATAAATTTCTTGAATTTACTGTACCGCTGGGTTTGAGTTTCAAAGGCTTTCCTGTTAAATTGCAATTGTAACAAACATTCTGTAAACAGTTTGGATTCACCAGCAAAAAGAAGCAAGCTCCAGAGAGTGAACCAAATCACAGACCACAGATCTTGCTGGTTGTTCATAACCTTACATTACCAAGCTTTAAATATATTTATCTTGATTGTAAATATTTCTCTTGTATTCAGCCATAATTATTCAGTATTATTTGTTTCTTCTACAGAAAGGCAGCACAAAATAGCCTTTCAACTTCTAACATCAAAATTAGAATCACTAAGAGAATAAAATTCTCTTAGTAAGGATTAAATGAACAGGAATTCAAATGCAACAATCACAAAAAATTTTGTAAAGCAAGGGATCAAGTTTTAGCTGCATCAAAAGTAGCATGGCCAGCAGGTGAAGAGAGGTGATTCTGCCATTTTGCTCTGCTCTGGTGACACTTCACCTGGAGTACTGCATCCAGCTTTGGGGCCCTCAACACAGGAAGGACATGGGTCTGATGGAGGTGATCCAGAAAAGTGCCATAAAAATGATCAGGGGCTGGAGCACTTCTGCTATAAGAACAGGCTGAGGATCTGGGGTTGTTGAGCCTGGAGAAGAGAAGGCTCCAGGGAGACCTTAGAGCAGCCTCAAAGTACCTGAACTGGGCTACAAGAAGGCTGCAGAGGGACTGTTTGCAAAGGCCTGCAGGGACAGGACTAGGGGCAATGGTTTGAAATGGCAGAAGAGTGGATGTAGATTAGATGTGAGGAACAAGCTCTGCACCACGAGGGTGGTGGAACACTGCAACAGGTTGCTAAGGGAGGTGGTTTTGGTGCAATCCCTGGAGATACTCAAGGTGAGGTTTGACAAGGCTGTAAGCAGCCTGCTCTAGTGAAGTATGTCCCAGATGACTACAGCGGGCGGTTCGACTGGATGGCCCTGGGAGGTCCCTTCCAACCCATCCTACGATTCTGAGCAGTTTTGATTCTTGCTGCAAGGTGCGGACCTGAAATACCACTGCTGTGAACGTTATTCCTTTAGTAATTTGGCTTTTACATCTTCTACACAGAACCTCTTTACGTGCACTTGGTGCAAGTGCCTGTCACATGCTGCTGAATCCAGAGCTGGTGGGATCTTGACAAACCCTGCAGTTCACACAGCACTTGAGCTAAGTGCAGAATGTTTCAGAATACCTCACCAAAAGTTGGCATCCCTCATAGAGACAGATCTGTTGACTTCTAAGGTATGTCCCAATGCTTTTTATATCGTGAAGCACTGCAGCTGGTCTGGATTGTGTCTGTGTGGGGTTCACATCTTCTATCCACTTGAAAAATGAACACCGCTCAGCTTTTGGGGCATCACAGGCATAGAACAAACGACCCTAGAGGAAGGTGGGGAGAAGAGAACCCAAAAGACCATTAGCACAGTAAAACAAGCCAAAACCAAGTGAAGCAGTGGAGCAGTACTTGCTATTATAGGAACAAAGAAACCCTTCATAGAATGCTAGGGGTTGGAAGGCACCTCTGGAAATCGAGTCCAACCCCTCTGGCAAAGAGGGATCACCTAGGGCAGGTCACACAGGAGCACATTCAGGCAGGTTTTTAAAGTCTTCAGAGAAGGAGACTCCACAACCTCTTTGGGCAGCCTGCTCCAGGGCTCCAGCGCCCTCACAGTGAAGTTTTCCCACTTGTGTTTTTCAGTCAAACACAGCAAAAATACCCAAATGCATTCCCAGAACTTTCAGCCTTTGAAGCCAGTGTATGTACTCTACAGAAATCCCCTATCATCTAATAACTTCTTGGTGTCTTTCTCTCTACACACACAAAGCTGTTTGTGTGTGGACAAAACATCCCTGGCTGTGGCAGAGAGGTTGGGACTAGACGACCTTTAAGGTCCTTTCCAAAACAAACCATTCTGTGAAGAGTTCTGGATGCTAAAATTTATTTTAGGAGTGATCTCTGACACATCACTTTAACCAGCAATTGTTAATTGCTGGGATTCAAACAAACACTCCAAGCTTATAAAGAAACAAGGGAGAAACAGCACCTTGTTTTGACCTTCTTTTTTGACCGTCACCAGCTTAGCAGGCTGCTTGTGACTGCAGAGTGGAACACAGCTTGCTTTGCTCTCACTTTGCCCCTCTCTTGGTGAAATGTAGAATGAGATATCCACTTTGGCGAGAGCATTGTGTAGTCGTTGTGAGCACTCAAAGAGCATGATGTTTAATTGCTCTTGATATAAAGAAGAATAAAAAGAATAATTAGTACAGTCTTAATGATTACACACAGAGACAACATTCAAACAAAATGTTTTTATTTGAAACTTCCAATCCTAAATCTGAATCAATATGAATTTTAAAAGAAGCCATGTATCCTGCAAAATTCTCTCCGTTGTCACTGCAATTAATTTGTTCTCACTGCCATATTTTCAAAGCACAGTAGGTACATGACTCCAAACGACCCAAATACTAAACTGCAAACATAAAACCCCAGAAGAGTTTAAACAGGAATCTAAAGACTGCTAGAGAGGCAGGTGGTGAGCAGCATCATACTGATCTGCTGCTTTGTCTTTGCAGTTTTGGCTACTGATTGGCTATATTCCAGTACATAAATCCAGACCAAAACATCAATTCCAAGAGATGAAGTTGATGTTTTCTCTGTCACCCTGCTTTGTGAGGCTTCATAAATATCCTGTTTAAAAATGCCAGCAGCTTACAGAGCATGGAGTTAGACATACCTGTCAAAGCTGCTTTAAAAGTCTGCTTGTAGTGAATGTGAGATTGAAACACAGTTGGTATGGAAATCTGTCTTTTGGGAAGATTGTTGTGTTTTACTTTATCCACATGAGGAAAAGACAATTCAGAAATTGTTATGGCCTAAGAAAGAGAAAAAACATTAAAACTTGACTGAGACCAATTTTGTAAACAGCCACTGTACAGATATGTCAAACTTGTCAATTTTTCTTTTTTCCCTCTTATGTATTGTGCTCTCAAGAAGTACAAGTAAATAGAAAAAAAAAATACCAAGACCTCATTCTGCAACCAGAAGTTTCAAGCTGACTGTCAATGAAGACTCAGTTTTCTTAAAGCAAAATACACCTCTGTTCACCCTAAATGTTTGCAGATGTTGTTAACTCTAAGTACAGAAACATGTATTTCTAGATTCACAGAATGGGTTGGGTTGGAAGGGACCTTGAACCTCATCCAGTTCCAAGACCCCTGTCATAGGCAGGGACACATTCCACTGGACCAGGTTGCTCAAAGCCTCATCCAACCCGACCCTGAACACCTCCAGGGAGGGGGCATCCACAACCTCCCTGGGCAACCTGTTCCAGTGTCTTACCACTCACTGTCAAGGATTTCTTCCTAATCTCCAGTCTCAATCTCTCCTCATGTTTCAATCCATTCCATGTCATCCTAGCACTCCAAGCCCTTGTAAAAAGTCCCTCTCCAGCTTTCTTGCAGCCCTCTTCACATACTGGAAGACTGCTACAAGGTCTCCCTGGAGCTTTCTCTTCTCCAGTCTAAACAGCGCAAACTCCCTCAGCCTGTCCCCAGAGTGGGAGATCTCCACCCCTCTGATAATCTTTGTGACCTCTGGACCCACTCCATGCTGGAGTCACCAGAACAAGAATAAAAATAAGCAAATTTGGAGCTTGTGCTGTCATTTAGGATGTACCATGAAGTTAAAAATTCTGCCCCTTGACAGGCAGGCTGCATTTTAGAATGCACATTCACAAAAAAACCCCAAACCTAAAACACTTTCAACCGCTTTAGAGTGAATTAAGCAATTCAGAATCATGTTGTCAGATGTGTGCTTGTTAAAATGATTCTGATTCCACAATTAAGAGAAAACACTTCTTGAGAATACCTTCTTAGTGATTATATGTGACAAAGTAGCCTAAAAGGTTTCATTTGATTGAGTCCAGCATCATTAAGTTTGTGGATGACACCAAGCTAGGAGCAGGTGTTGATCTGTTGGAAGGTAGGAGAGCCCTGCAGAGGGACCTGGACAGGCTGGATGGGTGGGCAGAGGCCAATGGGATGAGATTTAACAAGGACAAGTGCAGGGTTCTACACCTTGGCCACAACAACCCCAAGCAGCACTACAGGCTGGGGACAGAGTGGCTGGAGTGCAGCCAGGAGGAAAGGGACCTGGGGGTACTGGTGGATAGCAGCTGAACATGAGCCAGNGTGGGGGTTGGTCTCTTCTCCCAGGCAACCAGCAACAGGACAAGGGGACACAGTCTCAAGTTGTGCCAAGGGAAGTATAGGCTGGATGTTAGGAGGAAGTTCTTCACAGAGAGAGTGATTGGCATTGGAATGGGCTGCCCAGGGAGGTGGTGGAGTCACTGTCCCTGGGGGTGTTCAGGAAAAGACTGGATGAGGCACTTAGTGCCATGGTCTAGTTGACTGGATAGGGCTGGGTGATAGGTTGGACTGGATGATCTTGGAGGTCTCTTCCAACCTGATTGATTCTATTCTATTCTATTTCACCTTCCTGCCATCAACATCCAGATTAAAAATCTAAACCTGGCACTGTGTGCACCAAAGAATCACCTGTACAAAGGGTGAGTCACAGCACTTAAATACATTAGCAGCTGCTGCTCCGTAGCTGAGACTTTTGCATTGCTATGTATGTAGAAACATTTTACCCAATCATACTGATAATATCTTGCAGGAAGTCAGGTAAATGCAGTTACTTTGTCCAGAAGAATGGGGTTTTGTCACTTACAACTATTTGCTTGAACAGTTACACACCTGGCTGTCTCCTGTTGCAGTATGGCAGCTCAGGTGACTTAACACCTTTTGTGTTGCTTCAGCCAAAGGTGTCTGATTTAAGTGCAGAGAAAGTGACTTCCTCTCTGAAATCAAATCCTGGTTGCTGGCATTCGGACAGCATTTGCCAAGCATGCTCTTTGCTGTCAGTAGAGCACTTTTCTTTGCAGCACTGCTCTCTCCTGTGTCACCCAGCAGCATTCCAAGGACATTCTCAGCACAGATGTCATCACTCATTTCCTTGTCATCGTTGTTTTGAGTTATCAAGTCACACTGAGCACTGTTTTGATATTTTAGCCACTTGCTTTGTCTGTGTTGTGGAGTTAAGTTAGGGAACGCTGGTTGGACAGATTCCTTTTGTCCATCTTCTGTATACTCTCCAAACACAGAGGTTTCATAATTTCTGTCCTCGGGGCCAAAAGCATTAATAGGAAATACCACTGACTCCTTGCCTAAATGGGCTGCTGAAGAACCAAAAGACTGTTGGACCTCCTTGTCAGCTAGATAAACTGCATCAGGAATCTTCTCAGTAGCAGGAAGAGTGACAAATGGACTTCTTGTTTTAAGCACGGGTTTGACTCTTGAGAGGTTGCATGCCTTTGGGTAGCTGGATTTCTCCTGTGCTGTAGGGCAAATAAACTTTACAAGCCACTTGTAGCACTTATGGATGGCTCATTAACTTCAGATGTACCAAAAACTAAGAGAAGGAAAGAATTCCAAGTTCTTCCTGCCCCATCTTCTAATTAGCAAGCTCATTGTAGCATGCCTGTGCAGTAGCACACTGCATTTCCATGCAACATGAAGGATTTCAACTGTGATTCTTCTAATACTTGGATCTCTAGATTCAGAACAGGTAAAAATTAAATATTGTGTTTTGGAAGTTATTAATTTGATATTCTTGGTAGGTCAGTGACACCTGCCAGCTGGAAAACAAACAGCTTAACATTTGCTCCTTTTTCCCCTAAAAGACCACCCCCAAAACTCTGCAAATGAATAATAAGCAATGTAGATAAACAGGCTTCTAGTATCACAGGCAGCCTTGTGACTAAATTCACTGCCAATAAGGAATGACAGTCATTAATAAGTGTCAGCTGGATGTGGGTCAGAGCATGGCAGAGTAGGGATGGGGAAGAAAACTAAAAGAACATAAATAATTTTAGAAATTAGTATGAAACAGAATCTTAGTTCAGAGCCTTTTCCCTCCCAAACTAGAGATTGATTTTTCTTCATAAATCACTCTTCTGAAGTCTCTTTCAGAAGAATACAAAGGGCAGGAGGCTTGGAGTTCAGGAGTAATTCAGCTGATTCGGAAAACTTCAGAATTGTGCTTCAAGCAACACATCCCCTGTAGAAAAATGTGACAAGCAGAAAACCAACTCTAGTTAGCCAGGCACAGCTTGGTGTATTTCAGTGCCCAGGGAACTGTCTGTTATACTGCATATCACTGTGCTTCAAAAACCCTCACAGACTTAATGGAAAAATATTGTAAAGTGCATTCATAGATTTCTTACTGAAATACATTTCTGAAAGTTCTGGATCACTTGGCAAGATTCCATGTATCAGGGGCTCCTGGATGTCTCCAGCAGTTCCCTCACTTCCTGAAGCTGGAGAAATTGTAGAGTATAGATCAAGTGAGGCAGTCAGTTCTGCTGATGGAACAATCTACAGAAGAATTAACATGTGAAATGAGTGACTGGAAAAACAATTGGATTATAGGGTTTTTTGGCAACTCTTTGCTTATTCTAAACAATCAAAATTCATAGATTCACAGAATGGGTTGGTTTGGAAGGGGACTTTAAAGATCATCCATCTCCAACTTCCCTGACATGGGCAGGGACACCTTCCACTAGACCAGCTTGCTCAAGGCTCCATCCAACCTGGCCTTGAACACTGCAGCAAGGGGGCATCCACAGGTATTTTCCTGGGCAACCTGTTCCAGTGTCTCACCACCCTCGCTGTCAAGAATTTCTTGTCTAAGAGTTAGGAGAAAAAATTCAAAACTAAGAAATTGTTGCTGTGATACACAGGAAATAAAGCCCCAAAGATCTGGAAGCCAGAGTCAATCCACACCTTTTCAGCTTCCCATGAAGCCCACTGCTTTTCTCTCCAATCAGAACGTGCAGGTGAGTCTGACACTGCCCATGGTGAAACTTCAGGATACATGTTCAATGCTAGTGCTAGGAAAAACACACCACGGACAGAAGTCATGCAGGATGATACTTGTGAGGTGTATCACTGCCATTCTACTTTTACTTCCACTCACGGGACTGATCTAGGCCTGGCTCTTCAGTAATGATTGACTTCTGAAAATTCTCCTCTTTGATGAAGCTGGTATCTTCCTCATGGAGACTGCTCCAACCTGGAGACTTTAACCAAAAAAAAAGGATAAGGAAAATCTTGTTAGAAATTGAACAAATACAAAGATTATCTTTGCATAAATCTCATTTCTAAATCTTATTTCCAAATCTTATTTCCAAATAGAACTCTTCAGAATCTCAACCCCATTCAGCAAGTAAATAGGAAGTAAATTCATATTTAAATAGTGACAGGGGTACTCCATTAGAAAAAATATATATATATTATGTTTCTTTGCATCCAGGAGAAACAGAGGTTAAAAGAGAGGATTCTGCCCTTTTCTCTGCTGAGACCCCACCTCAAATACTGCATGCAGTTCTGGCATACCCAGCATAAGAAGGACACAGAGCTGTTAGAGTGAATGCAGAGGAGGCCACAAAGATGAGGCTGCAGCACCTCTGCCATGAGGATAGGCTGAGGGAGCTGGAGTTGTTCAAAGCCTGGAGGAGACACCAGGGTAGACCTTAGAGCTGCCTTCCAGCACCTGAAGGGATCCTACAGCAAGGCTGGAAAGGGACTTTTCATGAGGGTTTCTAGATACAGTACAAGGAAGAATGTTTTGAAGCTGAGGGAGAGCAGGGTTGGACTGGATCTTAGAGAGAAGTTTTTGAGTAGGAGGTTGGCGAGACTCTGGAATAGGCTGCCCAGGGAGGTTGTGGCTGCCTCCTCTTGGGGGGGAGTTCAAGGCAAGGTTGGATGAGGCCTTGAGCAGCCAAGTCTAGTTGAGGGGTGTCCCTGCCTGTGGCAGTGGAGGAGTTGGAGCAGATATCTTTAAGGTCCTTTCCAACCTAAGCCAATCTACAGTAATACAAGAAGGAAATATTTAACCCTTGCTTTGGAACTCTCTAACAGCTATATGAACCAAATTTCAAATCCAGTTGAGGTGACTATTTTGCTGCTACAAGAAACAACCATCACAAAAACCTCTCTGCAACTTTTCCCTGGAAGAAATCCCTCTGTTTAATATCACACTTTAGGACCACATAGAATTTTTGAAGTGAAACTGATGAGTGGAAAATAAACCAAGTTGCATCTTGCAAATGCAGAGAGTCCTGTGACAGAAATGAGTAAAAATAATTGTCTAACTGCAAAGTTATAACCACAAAGCACTATGTGATTTTATATATATATATGTGATTGTAGCATTCTAGAAATTACTCTGCATTTACAGCATACTTTCTCTACTAAGGTTGGTAAGAATAATGTGGAAAGTTAAATAATTTTACCTGTCTGAAGTCAGAAAGGACAGAATTGCTTGAAAACAGGGGTGACAAAAACGTCTCAGCTGCAAACTCTGTATTGTCTGGGTATTGCTGCCATCCTGGCTGTGAGCAGGGAGGTCTCAACACGACCTCACTAGCTGTGGATCCCTTTACTTCGTGCCCTTGGAATGCAACAGGCTACACAATATATTGCAATTATTAACTGAAAATAAGCACTGGTCTGGAACTATTTTACTAGCAGTAAAGTTACTTTTCAAACATACAATCAAAAATAATCTGTTGGAAACTGAATGAGAAAAAAAAAGAACTATTTATGCTTTTTCTTTCTCTTGCTCTCCTGCAGCTAAGCAGCAGTAAAGTTTCTGCATAAATCTCTGTCAAGAGGAAATTAATATTCTGATGTCAGATCTTTAATCTTCTTTTTGTACTGTCAAATTGGAGTTTAAAACTCTCAGTGGAAAACAGCCTGCAGGCAAATGTATTAAGAAATGATGAGAGGCCAATTATGAGTCTGCTTAAATATTTATTAAGACTTCTTGTAATATATTGGAAGAGGCCTTGAACATTCTGGGCTAGTGGGAGGTGTTCCTGCCCATGGCAGGGGCATTGGAACTGAATGATCTTTAAGGTCCCTTCCAACCCAAATCCATTCTATGATTGCAAATAATAAACCACTGAACTGAAATGTAAGAAACTCTGTTCTTTAGACTTCAGTTCCACAGAAATTGCACCATTGGTTGGCAGTCAGATATCCCAGGGTCTCTTTGGGCTGATGCTACTGGTAGAATACATTCCTCTGTTCACTGTAATAAATTATCCATGCAGTTGGGCTGCATACACAAGTACCAAAAAGCTAATTAGTCTAACAGCTCAACTATTTAAAGTTAAGCTGTTATTTATACAAAAGAAAGCATAAGGAACTGTTTGCTTTTCAAATGGGAGAGGTTAAAAACAAAAGAATTTAAAATGTTTCCCTTTGGATGGGTTAAAAGAAAAGAAATATTAATAGCATCGGATAAAAATCAATGTGAAGCATCAAGCACAAAGAGATTTCAAGTGCTAAAACTCCCAGGAAAGTTCAAGCCAAGTGCTAAAACTCCTAGGAAAGCCATGCATTAAAAAAGGTAGTGAGAGAAAACGGAGATGGTAAAAGGTGAGGTAGAGAAGGAGCAGACATACTAATGTGATATTGACCATAACTAAATATTACAATTGGCATTAAATTTCTTGTCATGTATTAGGCCTCCTGAACATTTACTGGCAATAGGTTTTGGGAGAGGACATGTGCTTACTATCAGCTTTCTAGCTGAGGCCTCTAAGCAATTTCTAGCTCAATCCCTAACAGTAGCAGAAATCAAGGATTTTATTCAAGAATTTATCTTGTAGAGACAGATATAGGCAGTCAAAAACTGATTACCATAAGGCCAGGAGGATCAAAGTATAAACAGGAAGATGCCTCTACACTTTCTGAGTAAGGCATTTCTGTAAACTGTTCTACAGCTACAAGAGATGGAAAAGCATAGTAAGTTACAGTACTCTTCACATGAAAGCATCTGAGTATTAATGGGCTTGCAAACTTTACCCATGCAAATAACTGCACAGTCAGAATTTAGCTGAGCTAAAGCAAAGACATGGACTTGGAACTTTAAACACTAAAGATTGCTATGAGGAACTTTCATAACACATCACTTCACAAGTACAATTGCTGAATATGAACTGTCCAGCAGGAGAGAGAAAAAGAGGTGCAGTCATATAGAATTCACTTTAAAATGGAAGCTGACCTAACCTTCATCTTTCATAAGGGGTTCAAATGTCTCTTTAGAAGTTTCTGCTTCATGTAACATGCTACTGCTGTCCTCCATCTTTTGTAAGCTTTCTAATGCTGTGCTATGTTCAGTCAAAGCTCTTATCAGAGCAATATTGTTTACCAAGTTGGGGAGCTCTGATGAATTTTCAGACATTGCTGTGCACTTCAGGTAATCCCTTCCTATTCTTTCAGCTTTGCAAGCTTCATGAAAGGTATTTGTGCTCTCTATGCTTCCAAACTCAGTTTTGCCTATTCCTGTTTCCTCTGGAGAGGAGTGGCCTTTTCCTAAAGTATAGATAGAACTTCTGGGAATGAGAGCATCTTCCTCATCTGAAATGCCAATTACCTTTTGATGGTCTTCTGGAAAATACTGGAATGAGTCACAGCCAGGATCTGATTTTTGTGACAGAGCCAGCAAAGGACTGCCTGGTTTAAAGTTATCCCTCTTAGTACTCCAGAAGTGTCCTAGATCAGCACCTGATGATTTCACACATCCAAGCTGTGTGGCATCTTCTTTGGTCCTTTTGTCCATTGCAGGAATTACTCTGCTGGTAGAAACACAGGAAATATTTCCACTTTTCTCAAACATTCTGGTTTTAGGGTGACATTCACTAACATTTGTGTTACCAGGCAAAGGATCTGAGTGCTTGCTTTTTATCCATGACATGCCATTAATTGTATGGGCTGCACAGCCATCAAAATCTCTCTTATTGTTTGAGACTTCAATCTTCAACTGACTTTCATTCATCTCTTTTACATTGTGTCCATCACCCAAAAGCTCCCCTTCAATTCTGGACTGGTTTGCAGAGTCTTCTGCAATTCCTTCTGCATCTCTGATGTTACTGACACAAAGCTGAGATGGTTTATCCCCAGTGCAGTGATTTCCATCATTCTCTCCAACAAGTGTTGAACATTTGACTTTGTTTTTACTGGGTGTCACTACTTCACAGCAAGAAGGAAGTCCCAATGCAGCATTTTGTACCACATCTTCCCCCTTTAGGCAAGATGGACTTTGTGAAAGTCTGTCTCCTTCACTGAGCTTATCCACATCTCTTTCACATAAGTCTCCATTATCTGTGTCATTAAAATCAAAAGCCTCTACTAGATTAAAGCTAACTGCCATCACCTCTTCACCTACATCACAGTCTTTGTCATGTGAACTGAATTCCTCCCTTACAACTCCCATTTCAGTCACTGTTCTGTCCACAGACAGCTCCAGGCCGTTAGGCACTGTGTCTGAATTTTGGTCTGGCTGAAGCTCACTTTGTACCTTCATAGATGAATCCTCCTGAAGACCACCTGAATGCTCCCTGTATCTGGATAGATTTGCTTCAAAAGTGATCGGACTTGATGAACGTGAAACATCCCCTGAGGATGGGGCAAACTGACTGTCACTCCTTGGGACAGTCATGGTGGATTCAGGTAGGAAGCAACTATTGGCATTGCAGGGATCTGGTAAGTCTTGACTTAAATTATTTGCCTTTTGGTCACATCTCTGTCCTGTAAATTCTTTATCCCAAAGTTGTGCAGGTGAGTTTAGAAGCATTTCAGCATTCCATTCCCTTTTAACATTCACAGTTTCCTTTGTAAAAGGCAAGTGCTCAGTGGTTTGGGTGAGTATTTTGACAGAGTCACCTGTAAAGGCAGGTGAGGTTGTGCTTTTTTCGTTATATAAACTGTCTGCCTTTTCTGATGCCTGAAACCTAGGAAGACACTCTGAGATTTGAGATGTTGTTTGCCCTCTGCATCCTTGTGTTGGTTTAGACTTCAAAAGAGCTATTATCTGTGCTGTGCTCCTGATGTTGTGTGACATTGCCCTGTGACTGGCTGGCTGATCACTAGATTGAGCGTGCCCAGTGATTAGAGGAGATACGGTCTTTATAATGGACTGACCAGGGTTTTGCTTCTTCACCTCCTCACTTCCATCAAGAAATGGAGCTGAAAGCAGCGAGGAGAAAGACATGTGTTCTCTGCCATTAGCCATGCATACATTTTCCTGGGAGCTTGCAGGAAGATTTGCATCTTCATCCTTCTTGCAAATGGCAGAAAATAATGGAGAGGAAACATAAAACCTGGATGGCAAAGTACCCTGACACTGCTTTGAGAAAGGAAATGTTGTTGGGCTTTCTCTGTCTTCCATCGTTGTAATTTTCTTTTCGACTTGGCGTGGCCCTTGGAAGCCCTAGGAGAGAATTTTAATTAATCAACTTCACATTTTGTAACCAATTAGTGAAAACAAGGCACACTCCATAATCCATGTTCCAATCAAGCAGTGTTCCATGGACTACAGAAGTTATCTCAAACCCTTGTGATCTGCACTGCAACAGCAATTCTGTCAAACCAATCAATTTGGTAAACTCCAAGAAAAACAGCTACCAATAACATATTTTAGCTTATGGTTCCAAAAAAATTACAACCCCAGAAGATGTTATCCAGATGTTTAGCACGCATTAAAAGATGTGCCCTTTGTGTTTTAAAGTGCCTGCTGACATCAGACAGAGCTTTTGAAACAAAGACATACTGTAAACTTCCTTTTCAAGCCGACAGACAGATGTCTTGGAGGTAGGACAGCAGGTTTCACACCATTTCTATCCACTGATGGAGTTTCTGTTCTCTTTGGCTGACCTTCAAGAGGTTTTTCATTCATTTTCAGTGCTTCAACTGTGATCAAGTATCGTTCACTTTCTAAACTATCTCCAGCATTCAGCTAGAAAAGAGAGAGCAGCAATGTGTACACAATGGTGCTCTAAAAGAAACAAGAAGTCTTCTAAATACTGAAATGTCAAAATACCAGAAATTTATACCCCAGGACATCACAGCTGCCAAATAAATACTTCAAACAGACTAGAAAGCACTAGCACTTAGCTTCAAGTTATGCATATGTAATATATCACTCTCATACACTAATTTTACCCAGAAGGAATAAAATTCCATAGAACTTCTACATTAGTTCTGGATTTGTCAGTAAATAAAAGGTAGTTTTACTTTCCATTCTTTACATTGCAGCAGGTTCTCATATCCACAACAGGAAAAACTGCTGGAGTTTTTCTACTTTCATATCCACACTAAGTAAAACAACCTCAGTAATCAAACAAGTTTGAAATCCTTCCTGAAACACAAACTACAATCAAGCACAATAGAATCAACTTCAAACAAAATATACCTGAGAACTGATAAAAATACTTTCCAAGCATTGTCCTTTATCATCAAACAAAAGAGCCTGCAATGAAAAAAAAAGTAGTTTTAATTGATTGTATCTGATAGGTCAACTAGACTGACACTGACAGTCCAGCATCAGGTGATATTAAGTCCAGAGGTTAAATTAAATCAGAGTAGTTCACCTTATTTCTGCGAGTTCTAACCCTCAGAATTCCATCTTGCCATGTTTTAGATTTTTTCATTTTTTGGTGTGTGTATAATACCTGTTTTAAATGTGAAAAATGTAATAATAATAGGTAAGAAAATGATTAAATATTACAGCAGCTACAGTATCTTTTAATTTATTTCTACTTGTACACAGCAATAAAAATCACTTACAGTAAATTCCTGAGAATCCATTGCTTGGGCAAACAGTCATCCAACAGCTTATTTAACAAATATTAATCTCTTCAGATAGCCTGAGAAACAGAATCCACCACAGCTGTGAAGGAAATACACTGACAAAAAAAGAAATGTCAGTTCCCTTTTTCCCCAACCCCCACCAAAGAAGAGAGCTACATGCAAGAGAGTGTCAAGGCAGTGGGGGTATAACTGATGGGGGCACTTTAAAGAGAAACCTTGAAAATAACAGTAACAAAAAAATGGTTAAAACTGGCTTTTTAAAAACAGATGTCAACATATTTTCTGACCTGCACAGACATCAATTTAAACAAATGGCTGGCAGCTCTGAAAACCCCCTAACTCATCTGGCTATTCAGAAATAACAAATTATCCTAAACATGTTTATTTGAAGCAAAAGAATGACAGAAGCTACAGACAGCATAATTTTATCACAAGTTTATTGACTCCAGACTTGGTTGTGCAGGTTTAATTCAGTTAGAATAGAATTAACCACGTTGGAAGAGACCTCCAAGATCATCCAGTCCAACCTATAACCCAGCCCTATCCAGTCAACCAGACCATAGCACTAAGTGCCTCATCCAGTCTTTTCCTGCACACCTCCAGGGATGGTGACTCCACCACCTCCCTGGGCAGCCCATTCCAATGCCAATCACTCTCTCTGTAAAGACTTTCCTCCTAACATCCAGCCTGTATCTCCCCCGGCACTTGAGGCTGTGTCCCCTTGTTCTGTTGCTGGTTGTCTGGGAGAAGAGACCAACCCCACCTGGCTACAGCCTCCCTTCAGGTAGTTGTAGACATGTAGTTCATGTTACAGATAACTGACTCTCAAAACCAGTGACTGGTGAAGTGAAGCCTCTCGGCATACTTAAAATTAGGTCACGGTGATTTTTCAAATCACTTTTGATGAGGAAACGAGGAGCAAGTCATCATAAAAGCAACAGAACTGCAATGAAAATTATCACAAGACACAAGGTAACTGTCAGCTGCTCTTACACTGTGGATGAAGCAAGAAACATTATTGTCCTTGTGCTGGGGCAGAATCCCAGACCAGCCATAGGCTGTGAGCAGTTTGGAGTCAGCCAGGGCAGCTTAGAAGCTGACAGCTGCATCCCAGACCATGAACACAGCACTATAAAACGGACAAGTTTGCTGAGGATGGGGCTCCTTCTCCTCCTCCTTCTCCCTGTCCCTAGGCTTGCTCATCATTCTGCACCCGAAGACTGCTTTCATGTTTATTGTGACCACTGTGCATTCCCTCTAGGCTGAGAAGAGCTTTATATTTTCATTGGTATGAGATTTAATGCTTCAGTAAATCCATTTGCATTTCAGCTCACAGGTGTCTCCTTTTCCTGATCCCTTTTCTCGGCTGGGGAGGGGTCCCTCGGCGACAGACCAACTGCTGCAGTAACTGACATAGGCTAAACATAGGCAAGTTTATATTAAGAAAGGTGAGGGATTGCCACTTTCTTACAGCTGCCACCTTCTTGGCAGTGCCTGGGTATTTAGTAAGGTGCAAAACCTCGGAAATGGACACCCTTAAATTGCTCCTTTAGCTACTAAACGCGGTTTTATCAATGCAAACATCTACTCTAACTCGTGAGGGAATGCCGTGGGAGCAGGGACGCGCAGGAACGCTGCCGGCACACGCTCCCACGGATCTACTAAAGGCCCTTTCTCCACACAGGTCCGTCAGCCACAAGCGTTCCCTTCAGCACAGCGGCGCTTCAGACACGGCCGCCTCTCCCGATGATACTACAGCGGGCGCGCCCGAGCACCGAGCACCGGCCACCCGCTGTCAGCCACACCCCCGTCCCCAGAAGCGCTGTCCTTGAAGCTGAAAGTGCCCAGCGGACTCCGCGGCCCTACCCACCTTGTGCCGGGGGACGCGCAGGGGCTGACAGCCGCTCCGCTTTCCGAACTTCCCGCCGCCGTCGCCGCCCGCCTGACGTCAGAGCGCGCCGCCGCCCGCAGGAAGTCACGTGGCCCGGCGGCCGGGCGCGCGCGGCTGGGAGCTGCGCTGCGCAGGCGCGGGCGGTGCCGCGGGGCTTTTCTCCCTGCGGGGGTCGCGCGTCGCGCCGGGTCTGACGACGACAAACAACGACAACGGCGGTGGGGCCGCGGAAAAGGGGGCAGCGCCCGCTGCGGGCGGCTCAGTCTGGTGTTTCCGCAGTGACGTCGCCTAGCTGAGTTCCCTTTCCTCTTTCCTCCAGTGGGTCTGGCGCCAAGGTGAGCGGCGAGAGGCGTGGGGGCACAGTCGGTTGAGGCGAGGGCGGTTGTGTGATGGTGATGGTGACGGCGGTGACGACGACGCAGGCAGGGGGCGCTGCTGCCCCCTCAGTCTTTTCCTATCGCCGTTACCGTCGTGCGCATGCGCCGTGGACAGCGTTTGGGCTGAGGAGCTGCGCGTGCTCGGCCCCCTCAGGCAGAGGGTGGGAAGCGACTGCGGCCGTCTCCGGTTGTCGCCTACCGGTACCCCCGTTTAACCGTGCTCTAGGCTTGTTTATACTGACTCTCCGTCCCCACCGTGCTCGGCTTCTGGGCGTCTTTCCCTCCCGGTGCTTCTAACGAGGGTGGCGCCTTTCGGAGCCTTTCCAACCGCCACTGTCCTTCAGTGTCCCCACAGCACTCTGTGGTGGCTTTGCCCTCAGGTGAAACGCAGCTGGCCGCACCGGCTGCGGTTGTGTTCTCACACGGTTAAGGCCTGACCCATAACGTTGCATTACAAGGTCCTTAAGCGGTGTCGGCAGCAGTGCTGAAAACTGCAGTGGTCAGTACCTGTGAGGTGTCAAATACATGGCAGTCAGCCTTCTTGGGAACCAGGATTTAGCCAGGACCTACATCAGCAAAGGTTAAGTTTGGGCTAGTAAAATCTGTGTTACATTCTGTTTTTCACTTCATTTGTGGGGTGAAAAAAATGATTGTCCTGCAGTCGTGCAGTGCTTCTGGGTCAGTCTGTATGCAGCTCCTAACAGGGCTAATAGGTCTTGCTTTTGTGCCCACATTGATCCTGCTCCCAAATCCTTGTTTCTGCTGCTTCCCATTATTAACTCTGCTGATTATTAAGCTCCTTAATGAGTTAGTGTAATTTACTAATGCAACAGCGAAGGACAAGAAAATACTGCCTTACTTCTCAGATCAGAGTTGAACTGGCTTACCAGGCAGGAGTAGATGCTCCTGAGGGCTTTGCTAAGGCGTGTGGAAAACGTAGAGTGTTTGGTGTTAACTATATGGCTTCACCAAGGGTGAATCATGCCTATGAACTTGGTGGATTTCTGTGATGGAGCTACAGCATCGCTGAATAAGGGAAGAGCAACTGATGTAATCTGGAATTTGTGTAAAACATTTGACACTGCTCTGAATGATATCCTGGTCACCAGATTGGGAAAGTTCGGACTTGGTGTAGTGGACCACTGCACTGGCTGCGCTTGGAGATGTGATGGCTGCACTTGGAGAGTTGCAGTCAGTGGCTCAATGTACAAATGGAGACCAGTGACAAGTGGCACCCTTCAAGGGTTGGTACGGGGACCGGTGCTGTTTGACATCTTTGTTAGTGATATGGACAGTGGGTTTGAGGCACCTTCAGCAAGTTTGCTGATGACGCCAAGCTGTGTGGTCTGTTTAACATACTAGCAGGAAGGAATGCTGTCCAGAGGGACTTGGACAGGCGGGAGAGGTGGGCCCAAGCCAAACTCATGAAGTGACGCCAGGTGCAAGGTCCTACAACTAGATCAATCCCAAGCACAAACCCAGGCTGGACAAGGAGTGGCTGGAGAGCAGTCCAGAGGAGAAGGACTTGGGGGTGTTAGCTGGTGACGAACTCCTCATGAGGAGCCAGCAGTGATTGCTGGCAGCCCAGCAGGCAGCTTTACGCTGACTGCATGCAGAGCAGAAAGAACAGCAGGACAGGGAGAGAATTCTGTCTCTGTACTCTGATGAGACCCCACCTGCAGCACTGCCTCCAGTTCTGGTGCACAAAAGGGACATGGACCTGCTGGAGAGGGTCCAGAGGAGGCCACAAAGGTTATCAGGGGACTGGAGAACCTCCCACAGTGGGGACAGGTTGAAGGACCTGGGGTTGATCAGCCTGGAGAAAGAGAAAGCTCCAAGGAGACCTAATAACAACCTTTACCTGAAGGGGGGCTATAAGAAAGCTGTGGGGGGACTTTTGACAAGGGCTTACAGTGACAGGATGAGGGGCAATGGCTTTGAGCTGGAAGAGGGGAGATTGAGTGGAGATTAAGAAGAAACTCCTTACCGAGAAGATGGTGAGACACTGAAACAGGTTGCCCAGGAGAGGTTGTGGATGTTCCATTCCTGGAGGTGTTCAAGGCCAGGTTGAACGAAACTTCGAACAGCCTGGGCTAGTGGGAGTTTCCCCTCCTGTGGCGGGAGTTGGAACTAGATGAATTTTGAGGTCACTTCTAACCCAAACCATTCTATGAACCTATGATAACGAAATGCTCTGAGGGAGGACTGTGTGGCAAGTCAGAGGAGAGTTGTGCTGCCCTTTTGGTGTCCGTGAACAGTTGTTTCATACAAGTGAAGCTATCTCCTGCAGTCTTGTGCTGCAGGCCTGCATTTTATTTAAACCCCACTTGTTGTGTCTTGTGAGGACAGAGGAAAAATTTAGCTACAGCAGGATTGGCACAGTGAGATCAGACTAAGTCTGGAAACAGCTCTAACACCCATCACTGTCACATGGAGACAAAGCCTTTTCTGTTTGTGATCATGCTGGTTTCAGGACATCTTTGGTTGCCTTAAATGTAGGTTTTAAACGGTGTGTTGGTTTCACTGTTTAAATAGGGAGAAAAGCAGGAGGTTCTGGTTTTAGATTAAGAATTTATGCTGTACTTCTGTACCTTGCTTTCCATAGAGGAAAGTTGCAAGGCAGGATAAGAACTTAAACTCCTGCAGCTGTGTCTGTGCATATATTAGAGGAAGAATACCTGAGGTGCAGTGCAGAATGCATCTCTGAAAGTTCTTTTAGATTTGCTGAATACTTGCATTTGTTTTGGAATAAATATCTAGAAGAGGAACTGAAAACATTTTCATAGTGTAAAAAAAGTATTTAGAATTATTCTCCCTGGGGTTGCCCAGGGAGGTTGTGGATGCTTCCTCCCTGGAGGCGTTTAAAGCCAGGCTGGATGAGGCCTTGAGCAGCCTGCTCTAGTGGGAGGTGTCCCTGCCTATGGCAGGGGGGTGGAGCTGGATGATCCTTGAGGTCCCTTCCAACCTAGACCATTCTATGATTCTATGAGTCTCCTTCTTCCACCTCCTCTTACCACATTTTGCTGTTTAAAGTGCCCTGCTTGGTTAGTTGTTTTGTTTGTTTTTTTCACTTATGTTATCTTTGCTTTCTTAAAGCTTCTTCCTTTTGCTTAACTGTGTCTCTTTTTGCTGGTATCACTCACACATGATTTTATTTCACAGATTGCGTTGAGTTGGAAAGGATCCTCAAAGGTCCTCCTGTCCAGCTCCCCTGAAGTGAGCAGGGACATCTCCAACTAGATCAGGCTCGTTTGAGGGATGCTGGGGGATGGCAGCTATTTTGCTTTAACAGCAGTATTTTTAACACAGTGCTTTTACTTCTGATTTTTTTTTTTTTTACTGAATAGTGCTGTGGGGCAGGCAGTAAGAGTTGGCAAATCTACAAAAATACAGACTGTCATCTCCCTTGGCATCACTGCTTTTATTGATGAGTTGAGATTTGCAAGAGTAATTGCAAATTAAGAAATACCAACTGAAAAAGCAAGTTGTGAGAGTTACTGGCATGATTGTTTCTAAACAGTATTTTATTGAACTGTCGCAGGTATGACTATTTCACCACTAAATGTAAGGTTGTGTACTTATTGTGGTTACAGAGTCATAGCTAAGATTAGGTCTCTTGTTTCCAAGCTTCTCCAAGCTAATTTTCTTAGTTTCGTTTCTAAAGCAAATAGCACAAAGTGAGGGGTGGGAGGGAAGCCCAGAGGACAGTTCACAGCTGATTTTCTTTAAGCTTGAATGAGAACTTCTCCTGGAAAGAAAGTTCCAAGGCTAAGTGACTCAAAATTAATGAAACACTGAGATGGATTCTTAAAAGAAAGCTTTGCTATACATGAGCCACATTCATTATGTGTCAGTGTCGCCATTTAATTTTGTTCAGCCACTTACAGTGTCCAAAAATGATGCTTTACGTTTAACGGTGCGATCTGCTGCAGCCCTCAGCTAAGTACTATATCGTTCAGCTGATTATTAATACAAGTATCTTGCTGGAGGCCTTGACTAGAGCTTGAACTTCGGTCAGTTTCACCCGGCTCATCTTTCTAAGGTAGTTGTTGACATTTTGCTATCTAGAGTGGTCAGCTCACAGCAGGTAGAGAAACTGATATCCGGCTAAGGAAGCCTGATTTGCACAATAATTTGAAGAACGTTTCCATTTTTGTCATCCCGTTGTAGAATTTCCCCTCTGATGGCTGTACTCAGTCCTTCTGTGTAGCCTTGGCAGAGAGCTGACAAGCCTTTCATATGGTGATTGCTAACATTAATTACTTTAATTTTTGTGTTAATTTCATTTTCAAAAAGCTGTCTGCTTCTGGCAGCTTCTCTTTGTTTTGCTTGTGTGAAGTGCTGTGCTGATGGGCAGTTTTCAAGGGCTGGCTTTCTACAGCAAATTGAAATGTGAACAAAACTGACCCATGCATTGCAAAGGTTTTTTGGTTTTCAAGGTGAATCTGTACGTTCAAGTCACTGCCCCTCTAGTTCATTCTTTATTTCTGGGGGCCTGATTCTGAGCTTTCAGCACAACTTGGTTTGCCGTTAAAATCAGTGACGGTGAGAGAGCCCTAACTAAAGAAAGGAAAAAACATCGGTTTAGGCATAACACAGTGGTTGCCGCAGGCCAAGGAAGGATGTGTTAGAACGGATTCAGAAGCAGGACTGTAAGGTTTTGGAATTACTGCTCTTTGCTAGGGTCTTGACAGTTGATGGAGTGATTAGTTTGCATTTGTGACATAAAAAATACAGTTTTTTAATCATTGCCTTTACTATCAGCAGCCCTGCTATGAATATCAAATAGTGTCTTGAGTGCATCTTTACATTTTATTTATTGTTCAGGATTAAAAGATGCTTCTCATTTGGAGTGAGCTTTGCAAGTGAGCTCTTCAGCTGCTATGCATGACAGCATAACCTGTTTGCAGTCACTGGATTTATAATACTTACCTGCTGAGCATGATCCTCTGGCCAGCATTTTCTGAAGGCTTCTTTATAATCCAGCCTTTTTTTCCCCTGCTTTGCTTTTCTTTGCTCAAAATGATAGTTTCTGAAGTATGTGGTGCTCTGGGGTTTTTGTGTTCTTTCTAATGGCTTGTACTGGGAGATACAGGGAGTGGAGAACAAATTATTCCTTGTCTTTTTCCAAGTCTAAGAAAATGTTAGGGAAATTGCTTTTTAGATTTAGTTTTTGTAGACTCTTTGACAAGTAGCTTGGTCTTCTGATAACAGAGAAGTTACATTATTAAAACACATTTGGTGACCTGCACAAACGCTTTACAGAATTCACTCATATATATATTTTTAATAGCCCTGCTTGTATGATGATGCACAAAAGCGATTTGAACTGTAAATCCCATAGTTGCTGCTGAAATCCAGAGCTGCTGTTAGAACTGTAACAAGGAGGGCAGACTATCCACAAGGGTTTCTGAATTAATAGTACAAATTTTAACTGAAAAACCTGCACTTTGGTGCCGGCTTTCCTTCCAGTGAATCTCTAGTGCTAAAGGGCAGAAGTAGGTGCCATGAGACGTGAGTTCCAGCTTAATCTTCACCACACAGCTTTTGCATGCCCTAATTTTCCTCCTTTTCTGTATGCTTTGTGTTTTTCTACACTACAAATAATGAACAGCACAATCTCACAGGGGATGTGTGGAGTTATTAAAATGAGACTGTTCAGTCGTCAAAATAAGACTATTTTGACTTTTCTCAAAGATTATATTTGACTTTCAGTTGACAGGATGACGGGAATGGAGACTGAAACTGGGAGAGACAAAGCCATGGAAGAAGAAAGCACTGAGCAGAAAAAGGAGAGAGAGAAAAAGAAGAGGTCAAGGGTTAAACAGGTGCTTGCTGATATAGCAAAACAAGTGGACTTCTGGTTTGGTGATGTTAATCTCCACAAAGATAAATTTCTCCGAGAACAAATTGAAAAGTCCAGAGATGGATGTAAGTTTGTATTCACTACATTTCAATAAACAGATATGTTTACCTTCCTCCGTCGCTGTGCAACTGGTTACAGTTACAAGTCACTTTGAGGTGTTTGGGTGCTCCTGGGGAAGATGTTATTTTCGCACTAGAGAGGGTTGGCAGCTGAGGAGGCAGAGCATGGTACTAGTTGATAGAAACTTTAGTGTTCTCTTCATCTTTACTACCAGCTGCAAGTTAGAGGCATCTGCCAGGGCAGGAAGGATTGTCTGGGAGACCTGAGTTTCTTTGTTTTAACTGTATAACTTAAAAGAATAAGAAAAGAAACAAATCAACGGGGGAGATGCAGTACTTGGCTTGTAAAGTGCAGAAACTAAAATGTCATTTGGCTTTGTGGTTAGACAGTGGGTTGTTTTTTTTTTTTTGGTGCATTTTCTCCACAGATTTGTCCTTTAGACAATTTCTGACATGATTTGTTTGACTTCAGAATAGGAAGTTGAGCTCAGTTCTGAAATTATTGACCTATTTTTAAAAGAAAGTGATTTACACATCAGCTCCAGTGACTAGAATGCATTTTTGCAACCAGTACATGTGTTCAGCTGCATTGTGTGAAAGGGGACCCTGCCGACTGCTTGGAGTAGTCTTCAATTATATTGAACTTCAAATGGGTTTCAAAGCAAAGGCCTTCAGAGGAATAAAATTTACCCTGCGTTTTTCACAGATACCAGAGCTTGGATGTCTTTAACTTAAGACCAGTGCAACATCATTTTGTGTCAAGGTTTTGGCAGCATGACTCACTGCAACTGAAGTAGGAGCAGAGGCTCTTTTGTGTTGGGAAGGCTGTCTTAAACACTTAATTAAGTACTTGAAGGAGAGGCACGTTTTCAATGCAAATTGGTTTTGTATTGTAAAACTCTTTTAGAAAGGGGGGGGGGGGTTCTTCCTTTCTTTTCAGAGACAATACTTATTGGTGGAGAGGTAAAAGGACAAAATTCCTTTTGAGAAAGGTTGGCACAAAAGAAAATTAAATATAGGTTTACTTGAAACTTTAATTTTGATGGTAAAAACTTTCTGGAAGTCCTTGGCAGCAAGGTGACTTACTTAACAAAGAATAATAGTGCAGTCTTACTGCCACATTAGAATACATAACTAATGCTTTCTAGACTAATCTGATTTCATCACTTCCACCTTTCTTTTTATCCCTAGATGTCGACATATCCCTGCTTGTTTCTTTCAACAAAATGAAAAAACTGACTACTGATGGAAAATTGATAGCTCGAGCAGTTAAAAGTTCATCTGTGGTAGAGGTATGTGATATTTCACCTCTGTGTTTGCTAATCCTGGAGTACTAATGATGGTGGTACTGAAATTGACAGGAATCTTATGGAAAATATTCATTTCTCGTTACTTGTAGCTGGATTTAGAAGGGACTAGAATCCGAAGACGCCAGCCGCTAGGCGAGCAACCAAAGGATGTGGATAGTCGAACAGTCTATGTGGTAAGATTGGGTTGGGACATGCCTGGTGTTGGGCAGGGACCTCTATTTCGGACTCTGGAAGTTCCCTTTAACCTTCTTACTGCTAATTAATTCTTTTAAGAGTTCAAATCCCACTGAGCATTGTCAGTGATGATCTAATTGCATGGGATTATTTACTGCATTAAGGACAACAAAGGCAACATCAAGCAGCCACATAGTTTTACCAGAATTAGAAGACAGATTTTTTTTGTGTATACTTAATGCAGGAAATATATTTTTGGTATCAGAAATCTTATGTGTCAATATTTTTGTTAACACCGGGAGGGGCTGGGCAGGTGTCTGGCTGCTGTTGCTTGTAGTAAAACATCTCAATACCACAGTAATGCATTTGTGAGAAAATGACATTTGCTTTCTTTGTTTTTTTTTCAGGAGCTGCTGCCAAAAAATGTCAATCACAGCTGGATTGAAAGGGTGTTTGGGAAGTGTGGTAATGTAGTTTACATCAGCATACCCCGGTACAGAAGCACTGGTGATCCAAAGGGGTTTGCTTTTGTTGAATTTGAAACTAAAGAGCAAGCAGAGAAAGCTATTGAGGTGAGTAGTGGTGCCTCTGGTTTCTTGACCTTCTTCCTGTGTGATGGGGATGCTGTAGTCTTTACTAGTTCACCTACTGCCAAAAAAAAAATTCCTATAATACCCTACTTTAAGCACTTAGTTCAGCAGCCCTTACTTTCCTGTCTCCTACCCCCAGACCTCCAGTCACTTCCACAGTGAAAGTGTAATTTTAAGGTTAACCTGGAGACATACTTCGTAGAAGCTTCATGGGCATTTTAGGGAATAATTTAGTTGGTCACTTTTGACATCCTTTAGGGAAATTGAGATCTCTCTCTCACAAAACAGTGGCTATGAAATTCCATCAGACTGGGGTGGTCATACCTAATATCCTGTATTTAAGTCATAGAACGGAATCATGGATTCATGGAATCATTCCCTAGGTTGGAAGGAACCTTAGATGTAATTTACTCCAACCTCCCCACCATGGACAAGGATGCCTCTGAACTAGACCAGGTTACTCAAGGCCTCATCCAGCCTGGCCTTGGAACACTCCCACAGAGGAGGCATCCAAAGCTTCCCTGGGCGTGCTGAAGAGCTTCTTCCTAAGATCCAGTCTACACCTTCTTCCTCTCAGCTTCAAGCCATTCCCCCTTGTCCTGTCTCTAGACACCCTCAGGAAAAATCCCTCTGCAGCCTTGCCGTAGGATCCCTTCAGGTGTTAGAAGGCAGCTCCAAGGTTCCCTGGAGTCTTGCCTTCTCCAGGCTGAACAAGCCCAGCTCCCTCAGCTTGTCCTCATAGCAGAGGTGCTCCAAGCCCTTGGATCATCTTTGTGGCCCTTCTCTGGCCTCACTACAACAGCTGTGTGTCCTTATGCTGGGGACACCAGAACTGGAGGAAGTATTCAAAGTGGGGTCTCACAAGAACAGAGTTAAGGGGCAGAATCCCTTCTCTTGCCCTGCTGGCCACACTCCTCTCAATGCAGCCTAGGACTTCAAATGTGATTTGAAACTGTAAAACCAGTTCTGTTTCCATGTTGCAATGGTAACAGATGTAAAGACATCACACTAACAATGTGAAATCGGGCAAGCTCTGCACTGAAAAAAACAAACACCAAAACAAAAGCCTTCTGAAAGAACAAGGTGTACACCTCTGGTGTTGTGATGGGCTATGAAGACTGTTGATTTTAACTTGGATGTTGATCTGTTAGAATAGAAATACAATGTTTAGGAATGGTTTGTGAATTGTAACATTTATTTATGCAGTTTTTGAATAATCCACCAGAAGAAGCACCACGAAAACCTGGGATTTTCCCCAAAACAGTAAAGAGTAAGCCTGTTCCTACACTGAATACAAGTGACAGCACTGTGGTAGGTAAGTGTTAAGTTGCCATGATCAGGAAACAAACTGGTTTGTGCCCCAGCTTCTGAAGAAAGGCTTTTGAACTGGTGTGATACTGCAGTCTAATCTCACTATAAAAATAAAATGCATGTTGCTGTTTGTATCTAAGCATTTAGAATTGGCAAACGACACAGATTTTGAAAATACCTGGTATTGAAGGGAAAAGATCCAGATGTATGAGCAAAATTAGACTTAAAACCTTAGTTCTGCTCAGTTTGTGATCATCTGATATATTTCAGAGCAAACCTTGTGATATTCTTCTCTCTGCTGAAACTTCAATTGAGAGAACTATAAAAAGAATGGGGTTTTGCCTTTATTCCTCTTTGGAACGCTTGCTATGAGCAGAGCAGTACTTAGTGGGACAAACTTTTCACAAAGTATTTGCACTTTTCATGATTCATAATTACTCATTAAAACCTGAGAAAAGAGTCCTGAGATGACAGCTGAATGTGTTTCCAGTTAATACAATCTGCTATACCTTACAAAGCAGCATCACAGAATAATGATGCAGCTTTGATCACAAACATTTTTCCCCAGTTCTGATTTATATTGCAGTTTTCCAGACTTCAGGCATCTTCCTGGCTTTTTCATGAGCATGATGATGAATCCTATGCCTCACTGTTATTACTAATCCTTTGCTATGACCAAAAAAAACATTAAAACTGTGTTTGTTTTTTTTAAAGCCATGCTTTAAATCCACTGAAGTTACTTTATGCTGCATCCTACCTTGTAGAACTTTTAAGGGAGTAGACAATACTGAAAATCAGTTATGTTTATTCTTTAATTTAGAAGGCAAATAGTTTATTCCGTAAATATTGTGATACATTTAATAGGCTGAATATATTCTTTTTATTCTGAATGTCTTTTCCCATTTTTTTGCTTTTTTTTTTTTTTGTTTGGCCTGGGAAGAGGAAGATGTCTCTTCTCAAAACCAAGTGAAGGAGGAGGACACAAACCAAGCATTTGTTGAGGGAGAAGCAAAGAAGTCTAGCTTGTCGTTTGAGAGTAAGTACTTCAGTCACTTGTGACCCAGAGATCTTTCTTTGTGAGACTGAGTCTTATTTTATTTCTCTTCTGCTTAAACTGGCTAGGAAGAACTTTGCATGTGGTATTGTGATTGTTGACTTAGCTCAGTTAATCTAATCTAGTTTTTAATCATTGCCAGTTTGAAATATTGTGCTTTTAATACAGAAGAGAAGAAAAAGAAGAAAAAAAAGAAATCCAAAATCAAGAAAGAGAGCCACGGACAGGCAGCTGCTGAGACAAAGGAATCAAACACAAACGCTACAACAGAGCAAGTATCCAAGTCAAAAAGACACAGGACTTTGTCGGAATGTTCAGAAATGGAGGGGACTGAGACTCACAGGCAGCCCTCAAGGAAAGAAAAAAGAAAATGGGACAGAACAGATAGCTCAGAGGCACCTTGGGAAAGCAGGCCTGGGAAGAGAAAAAGAACCAGCTCTGAAGATGGTGAGGCATCAACTCCCAAAGTCAAGAAAACTGTTCCAAAGCATGAAGTTCATCCTGTAAAAGAGGAAACCACAGAAGCTCCAAAGGAATCCAATGGTAATTTGTTTTGCTTGTCTTTTTGGCATTTCCACAAATGAAATCAAATGGCAGATCTTACAGATAGGAAGGGACAAGGAAAAAAGCTTGAGTTACAGAAAAAGTTGTTTTGCAGGGGCTTACAAATGAAGAAATTGTAATTTTAGTATGCTAGAGGATGAGAAGTAACTAAGCAACAAGAGAAGTGTCATCTGTGTAATACAAATACATTAGTGAAGTGACTTGCTCAGGCCAGTTTGTTATTTGCACTAAATACATTTTGAAAGTGCTGGTGAAGGATTCAGACACTGAATTTCTGTCTTTAAGACACTTAACTGGTGGTTTTGGTTGAAACAGTAGGTGAAAAATGGTTGGTGGGGTGGAGGGCATATAACAAGGTCAACTTAAGAAGTGACGTTCCCTGCAATTAAATGTAAACCTTGTGATGAGTCATTCCAAGGAGACAAACTGCCTGGAGAATAGAATAGGGAAGAACTTTTAACACTAAAGCAGGTAAATCTCAGAAGTAAAAAGTTCACAAAGAACTTCACTGGCAAATGGTGACAGTACAAGAATCTAGATAAGATTAAAATACAAAGGAATAATACATGAGATAAGGAAAAAGAAAAGCAACAGATGGGATTAAAAGCTGCTTTGAAATCACACGTGGGTTGTGACAAGAACCCATGATTAGAGGCTGCACTCAGGTAGTTAAGTGAACTAGTGTAGGCTTTTTTTTCTGGGAGAGATTTGAATCAGCAAATCAGTGTTCGTTAATCTTTTTGGTTTTGTGATATCTTTAAATATCTGTCACTGCTGTAACTAAAAATATGTTGTTTATGTTTAATGCAGACATTTCTGCAGAAGAGGACAAAGATAAGAAAGACACATCCCTTTCAAAATCTAAAAGGAAACACAAGAAAAAGCACAAAGAAAGGCACAAAATGGGTGAAGAAGTCATTCCTCTCAGAGTACTCTCCAAGTAGGTTATGCAATAGCTGTGTGACCAGCTTCTGATACCTGGTGGATGGGGGAAGTACTTAGTAACTGAACTTAGGTTCTGATAATGCATGCAAAGAAAGGACAGCTGGACTCTACCTTCCTCCATTTTATTTATCCTTTGCCTGGATTAGATATGGCCTGGGGTAAACTCAAGTTGTGTGAATTTATGTATGTTGTAGATTCAATTGCCAAAGCAGTAGTAAAGTTCACCTTTTGGCTTTTACTTGTCTGGACAGCTTTTTGCCTTTGTTCAAACCTCAGGTATTTGAATGTGTAAAAATGTTTTCCTAGACCACGCAGCTGTATGAATGGAAGTCAAGTTTTACATACTTTATTGAATCTTTATTGCTTAGCAAGTTTATAAGCAATGCTTGTGATATTCCCCACTTTCGCAGTATTTTTACTGCATGTGTTTTAGATCCTCGCGTGTCTGACAGTCCATCACCATTGCTAAAGTGCAATTCCAACACTTTATACAACAGAGTTGCAGATTAGCAACAGTATTAGCCTGTAGCTGAAAAGATTGAAATACCAGTTATAAGTCTGGCTTAATTGTTGCTGTGTGCAGTAGCTACAAATACCCAATTTGCAGCTGGCTCCCGGACTAAATGATGTTATTCCAGAAGCTTGACAAAATTTCGTGTAACAGTCGGGCTTTTAGGAGTCACCACAACTAAAACATGGAAGCACTTACTTTTTAGACATCCAGCAAGTACCTCCATGTTAAAGTCGAGGGGGTCCTTGCCATCCTGTGCTACACTTGATAGCAAAATTGTGCTTTATTGTCTGACAGAGACCACACGTGCTTTTCCGAGGAACTGGAAAGAGTTTTCAGTTGAGGAAAAAATAGGATTCACCAACACCAAAACATGGAAGCACTTACTATTCAGGTGCAAAGCAAGTACTTCCACATTTAAGTTGTGGGGAATCCTTCAATGGAGGAAAAAAAAAGCCTTGAAACCAGCAATAAAAATTTAAACAAGAGTGCTGATAATGCACAATAAACTCATGCAGGTATCCGTTACTGAAAGTAGGCTTCTTTGAGCCTGAAACAGCCAAGAACTTCAGGATCCACCGCCACTGAAACATGGAAGCACTTACTTTTGTAGGCAGCAGGTACCTCCATGTTAAAGCAAAGGGAGCTCCTTTTAAAATTCAAAAATTGGTTCAAGTATTTCAAACAAATACAGGCCACTGAAAAGTCGTCTTGTTCTTGTTGGAGAAGAGAGTCTTCAACTGCTTGCAGCCCAAATCCTCCGGTTTTCTTTTTCCTGGATGTGAAAATCCAGCTGACGTGTAAAGGCAAACAAAAAGGGCGCCAAATCCTGGGAAGTTTTTTTCAGTATTGCGATCAGGATTCACCTCTACTAAAACATGGAAGCACTTACTTTGTTTAAATCACAGAAAGCACCTCCATGTTAAAGTAAAAGGGGTCCACACAAAAATAATTTAAAAAAATCAAATAACCCGCAGTTATCGACGATGCATTCTCCCTTTCCACCGAGATTCTGAGACCACTGCAGCAAAGAGAAAGTTTTAGGTTTTAGTTAAGTGTAGCAGAGAGGACCAAAAAAAATCAGTTTTAAAAGAGCATAAGCGTTGCAAATACTTGCCTGACTCATTCCTCATGCTCTTCTCTTCCTTCGAGTCAAGTTAACTACCAGGACTTCTTTCGGCTTGTATTTATACCATACCTTGCTAAGGAATGGTGTTGCCTTTTTATCTCTAAGAATCATTAGGTTGGTCTTTTGTTATTTTAATGTCTTTGCTCTGCTGAGAATGTATGATCCTGGGTGAGTCTGGATGCTTTTTTTTGAAGTATACAGTTGTCAGTGTTAACAGCTAAAACCATTACCACAAGATATCCTCCTCTTTAAAAATCCTCTATCAGCTTGTTTGATAGCACAGATTAGGGTAACAATGAGTCGTTCTCACAGTGGCACTATAGGCATTGTGTTGCTGTGGAGCAAAGCTCTGGCTGTTTGCAGAAACATCTCCATGTTAAATGTATGTAAATATATAAATTGCTTCCATGTGGTGGTATTTTTTAACCAAAATGCATTTGAATAGTAAGGAATGTTCTTATCTCAGTGGGGTTTTGGTGAGTTTAACCAGTTGTTGATTTTCCATCAATGATTTTTTTTTTCCCCTCCTAAAAAATAAATGACTGATTCTTAATATAGTAACACAGGAGTGGGTTCACTGAGCTAATTCAGTGAATTCAGAGTTCACTGTCTCTGAATTAACCCTGAATTTGGTGCTCGTGGTCTAGGGAGTGGAAAACGTAGTTTACCATGCAGTTTTATATGCTTCCTGAGTATGTAAAACAAATTTGGGAGTCACTATCTGAATGCTAGGGCTGGGGTACTAAAAACTAAAGGAAGGAATAAAAACGAGGTATTGACAGGGCTAAATTTGGCTTAAGTGCAGGGAGATCTCTGATGGCAAACCGAGCCTGTACTGCACGCCGAGTTCAGCTGAAGCCATTTGTAAACTGAGTTTCATCCTTTTGTTTCCGAAGGTTATTTTCTCATTTGAAACTGACATCCTGTACTTGTGTTGCCTCTTACAGGACTGAATGGATGGATTTGAAGCAAGAATATTTGTCACTTCAAAAAGCAAGCATGGCCTCCTTAAAGAAAACAATGGCACGAATCAAAACTGAGTCTGTGGCAGAGATGGACACTGAGTCTGGTGCGTAGAAAAAGCCTCAGTCAGAAAATGATGACTCTAATCCTCCTTGTGATGGGTTTTCTCTTGTGTTCTTCATGGTTCCAGTACACAGACATAAGTGATTTAAGACCCTGGTCCTCCAGAAACTCTTCTAATGGGTTTTGCTTTCTATAATGCTGATATTTTCTTTCACTAAATATTATTAAAAGCAGCTCTCTCTCATTTAAATAGATTTGGGACTAAGGAATTTTATAAGTAAAATCTAAACAAGTCATTTCAGCATATTCCATCTTCTTAAACTTAAAGGTCTTTTCAAGTAATTGTTATCATAAAAGCCGCAGAGCGATAAATCAAGACTCGGCTTTCCTGTTTAATTAAGTCAGGCCTGGGTTGATTAAGCTTAAAAACCTGCAGCAGGTTTTCTGAGCCATTCAAAAAATGGCTTGCAATGGAGTTTTATCAGATTTGTGGTTAAAGAAACTTTGTTACATTTCTACATTTTACAGATATAAATTTGCCTGGGTTTTTTTTTCCTGCTCTGGATCCTCTCTGCTTCACTGTTTCTCATACTGACATTTCTGTGCCTGCCTGCTTATTTTTAATCACTGTATAATGAAGAGTTAAACTATGAATTTAAATTAAAATGAATTGGAATGAAAAAATAGTATTCTAAGAACTTTGGGGCTGTAAAAACGTCTTTGGACTCTTTTCTTGGGACTGTTTTCTTTTTCTTGATTTTTTAGATTAATTTCTGTGGTTTTTTTTTAATCTGGAGTACCAATATTTGATACTTCTTTCACATCATGTGTAAATAATTTTGCTTATGTGCTTTAATACCGTTTTTACTTTGTCCAGATAATTCATTGGGCTTTGCTGCTTCTTTTTTTTTCCCCTTTTCCTCATTTTCAAACTGCCCAGCCACCAGTGAGGACTGTGCCCACCCTGCCAAGGCCAACACAATGGGGCCCCGCTTTGTGAGTGGAGTGATTGTGAAGATCATTAGCACCGAGCCCCTGCCGGGCAGGAAGCAGATCAAGGTAATGCCTTTCTAACCTCAGGGTAGCTGTTAGTCTTTCCTCTTACACTGCCCCTGAAATGTTTTGAATATGGAATACCACTGAAAACAAGTCTTACTGTTTTTTAACTTTGTTTTTTCATTTGGCCAATGGCTGTATACTGATTCTCCTCTAGTATTGTTAACAGCAGATTTTACAACGGCAAATAAGTTAAAAAGGATGTTGCAGAGCAAAATAATAAGCGTTTAGAGTTCTGCAATGTCAAGTTTACACTGAAAATAATGACAAGAGTAAATAGTGCTCTAGAGAATGGGTAGTTCTTGCTAGTTAAAAAAGAGAAGTGAAGGACGAAGTGGGTGCAGTGCGCCGTGCTTGTCATTGTGCCAGTCATAGAATCAGCCAGGTTGGAAGAGACCTACAAGATCATCCAGTCCAACCTATCACCCAGCCCTATCCAGTCAACTAGACCATGGCACTAAGTGCCTCATCCAGTCTTTTGAAAACCTCCAGGGTCGGCGACTCTACCACCTCCCTGGGCAGCCTATTCCAATGGCAAATCACTCTCTCTGGGAAGAATTTCCTCCTAACACCCAGCCTATACCTTCACAACATGAGACTGTCCCCCTTTGTTCTGTTGCTGGGCAGAAGAGATCAATCCCCACCTGGCTACAGCCTCCCTTCAGGTAGTTGTAGACAGCAATGAAGTCACCCCTGGGCCTCCTCCAGGCTAAACAGCCCCAGCTTCCTCAGCCTCTCCTCATACGATTTGTGTTCCAGGCCTTTCACCAGCTTTGTGGCCCTTCTCTGGGCTTGTTCCAGTATTTCAGCATCTCTCTTGAATTGAGGAGCTCAGAACTGGACACGGTACTCAAGGTGTGGCCTGACCAGTGTTGAGTACAGGGGCAGAATAACCTCCCTTTTCCTACTGACCACACTGTTCATTATAGAACAATTCAGATCAAGACTTCTCTATCAATCTACTGCAGTTTTTACCATTAGCAGGAATGTGGGGACAAGAAAATACTCTCTACACGGGAAAATAGTTGTTGTGGTGTTATTTTTAATAAGAAAAGCACAATTACAGACCTGCCAGTTCAGTGAGAGTGACAGCAATAGATTTCCAGTAAATTCATCCACTCATTTCATTATTTCATCATCATAGAATGAAGGGACCTTAGAGATCATCTACTCTCTGGGCAGGGATGCCTCTCAACTAGACTTGGCTGCTCCAGGGCTCATCCAACCTGGCCTTGAACACCCCAGGGAGGAGGCAGCCAGGACCTCTCTGGGCGGCCTATTCCGAAGTCTCACCACCCTCATAGTGAAGAACTTTTTCCTAAGATGCAGTCTGAAGCTTCCCTTCCCTTGTCCTGTCTCTAGACACCCACATGAAAAGTCCCTCTCTGGCTTTCCTGTAGGGCTCCTTCAGGTGCTGGAAGGCAGCTCTGAGATCTCCCCTGGAGCCTTCTCCAGGCTGAAGAACCCCAGCTCACTCAGCCAATCCTCATAGCAGTGGTGCTCTCAGCCCTTGCATCGTCTTTGTGGCCCTTGTCTGGCCTCACTCCAGCTGCTCTCTGTCCTTATGCTGGAGACACCAGAACTGGAGGCAGTTTTTGAGGTGGGGATCTGTAGTTGTCCTATGACAATTGCTCTTTTTTTCTCAGTTTTAAAGAAAAAGAACCAAACAACAACAACAAAAAACACACATGTGGAATAGGATATTTTCTTTTAAGAAATAGAAGGCTTAAGATGTGTCCCTTTGAAATGGCAGTATTAAAATTTTCCAAAGGCAAGGAAAAAAGTCCAGATACAGAATTTTCCATACATGTGACATGGGGCATGTTTTTTTTTTTTCTTTCACAAATTGCACATTTAGATGAATAATAACTGGAAAGAATTTGAACAACTTTTCATCTATTTTGGAATAAATATTCAGACCACTTTTGACAATGAGAGAATGCCTCAAAAAGGGGAGCTGTGAGATGATTCTTTTTTTTAGTAACAGGGGAGCCCATTTGAAGTCACTGGATGCTTGCAAACCTGTGTAGTTTAGTGTGTGCATGAGCCTAAGTAAGATGAGAAACTCACTGAAAGCTAGCTGATGATAAGATTTTGAACCTAATCAGTCTTATCAGCTTAGGTGTGTTTGCAGGCAGTTGTCTGAGTGCTGGAGACACCAAGAGAATGTAGTACTTGCTGCTGTAAGGTCTGAGGGCCGATTTGACTGCAGTGTGCATCTCACTGGGTTAAGTTTGTGTCACAGCTTAACACAGAGTGGTCAGGAGGTGAGATTACTCCTCCTGCTAGAGCTGAAAACAAACCTAGTTTAGCATTTCCAGGTATCTTGAGGATAGTTTTAGAGAAAACTAATCAAAGCAGAAGGGAACAGAATATTAGGGTAGTCTTTCCATACCTTTGGTTCCCATAATCAGTGGTAGGCAAAGTATTTAACAAAATGTTACCAAGCAAATAAAGCCAGGTCTTTAGAGGGGCATGTAAGTGGAGAATGCAGCTGCAATTGAAAGAAGCTGAGGGTTCATCAGCAATTTTTGCAGGTCAGCAATGCAAGCTGCAAACTGTACCAAACACTTAGAGTTTTCATGCTCAAATAGTTGCTGTTAGGAAAGGTGTAACTGACAAAATCTCTCTTTGCCCATCTTTGTGGCCTGTCAGAGCAAGCGCTGCCACGAAGCAACACACCTAAGCTGATCTTTCCTCAGTAAGCTTCCAGAATGTATTTGTATTTCCCAGGTTGGTGAGGTCTTTCCAGAGTAGTTTCGATATTATTTTGCTGTTGCAGCTTTTTACTTCAGCTCCCATATTTTGCTACTAAGGCACATCTCGGAGATTGTAACATTTGCCAACTCCAGTGAAGTCTGAGTTGTTCTAATTTTCCGTTTAAACAGGACTTTGGAATAATAGAATTAAGAGTGAAAAGTAGCTTTGGCTCTCAAATGATCTCAACAGTACTGGCACTTGATTTTTATTCTGGTTTAAGGCTCTTGTAGTAGTGGAGGGTTAAAAGCAGGGTGTAATTCTTCAATAGAAGCATCTTGAGCTGCCTGCTGTGAACAAAATTGACTAGGAATGTGTGGTCTTAGCTAATTTCCCTAACAGCAGGTATGAAGAGTGAAGTACTTCTGAAAGAGCATGTGTGACACTTCAGCTGTCCGGGAGAATTTTCAGACAGAGGTCACTTCATAAAGATAGGAAGGGTTGGCTTACTACTGCTCATTTCTCAAATAGGGTTGGTTTACTACTAATTTATCAAATAATCTGCTGTGGCTGAACTCTCTTTTATATATTTTATGCATAGAATTGAGTTAGAATTTTTTTTTCCCATTGGATCAACGTATTTCAGTGTTGTAGTACACATACTTTTGCTTTAATAAAAAAAAGTCCATGTAGTATTGAGATAAACAGGTAATTACTGATGCTGCATTAGTAAAAATATTCTTAGGCAAAGAAATAACTGCTTTAAGTTGTTCTTGCAGGGCTGGAGGAGAGAAAAACATGTTGTAAGTTCTTAAATCAGACTTCAGATGTGTAAAGTATTGATTTGAAAACTCTTTGTAAAGAGATTAAATGAAAAAAATCAGTTACTGCTTTCTACTGCATGACTTTTTGACAATGTCAATGATCTAAAAATGGTCCAAAATCACTCATTTGATATTCTTTTTTTTTTTGGTTCCGTGTCTTGCTAGGATGCTTTAGCAGTGCTGGCTGAAGTTGCCTATGTGGATAAACTGGAGGGAGACACAGAATGTCACGTCCGTTTTAAAACTCCAGAGGATGCACAGCATGTTGTGAGATCACACAAAGAAATACAGATCAAAAACAACTGGAAATTCGAAGTTCTCACTGGTAAGAGTCCTCTGTTGTTCTTTTTTTTCTTTTTTAATGGTAGTGCAGGATTGGACTTAAGTACTGTGAAGAGGATTGGATTGCATGATGGCTTTATGGGTACAGTTGTGTAGCAGTTTTTTTCTGTTTTTCATTTTGCTATTGCAGTGAAATGGGTAAAAAAAACCAAGAGTTTGATGGCACTGTCCAGAGCAAACTAATAATTTTGCTTGCCTTTATCACTTTATCATCTTTTGAGATTGATTGATATCACCTCTAGTGACAGTTGACTGTAGAACTTAATTCACATTGCAGCTTTATGAATGTAAGGTTCTAGTGACGCAAAAGAATTTTAAATGAAGATTTTCTTGTGTGTGAAATAGCAGGACAAGGATCTAACAGCATGGATGCCTTCACAGTGGTTTTAGCACTTGCCTTATAATTAACCTTTCTTTTTTTCAGGAAGGTGAATAATGTATGCTTGAGTAATGCCTTTTTTTAATTGTATTTACACTAACATTTTTAGTGATTTACTTTAGAAATTTATCCTAATGTGTGTTGCTTTTGCTTCTGAAAATACTTTGCTGTTCTAAATTGCATTGCCTTTTATTAGGTTGGAGTAGTCTTTCAAGTGTATAGAGACCTCTTTATAGAAGTGTAGTAGAAGTGTGTAGTGGGAAAGTCTTTCAAATTTTGTTATTGTATCCATTTTAGATGCTAGAGATGCACTGAAAATTCCAAAGGCACACACACACAAACAAAAGGCCAAAACTCAGATAAGGCAATCCAAATGAGATTTGGTCATCTGTGCATTTAAATGTTTTCCACTCTCCTGCACTGATAGTCATATAGGGTTCAGTTCCATGCATGCAGGGATGTAAACCCCCATTAATGTCAATTAACGCTTGCAGAAGGAAGAGCTAAAATGGAAGCATTAACCTTAAGGATAATACCAAAGTTAAAGTTTGAGACTCGCTGAATGCTGCTAATGCCATTTGGAGATAGTTTTGTCTCCAGAGCATTCTGCATTCCAGAACTTGAAATATAGCATTTTCCATCTATTTGCACAATCAGGCCTCTGGTTTTGTATCCATATAGAAAAGTGTAGTAGTAGATCAGGAGTAACTACTACATTGTGGGAGTTTCCCATTCATAGTCTTAAGATTTTTTTTTTCTCTCAGACTGGCTCATTGAAATAAGAATGGAAAAGCTTCTGAGGAATGCAGAAGGATTTGAGCTTTTCTTGGTGGCATAAAGTGAATGTAGTGAATAAGGATAAGGAAAAATTCTTTAACACACTCTGCTCAGGGACTAAAACCTTTCCAGTAATATTCTACTTTTTGGAACTTTTAGATCTTGAGCTTTTCATCTGACAAGATACTAAACATCTCTGGTCATGGTTAGGTGCTATTGTGATAGAATGTATAAAAAATGCTGTTAAAATATAGGCAAAAGTGGTTCTCAGAATCACTAATTCAACAGCTTTTTCTGGGAATCTTCTCCAAGATCACTTGAAAACTTCTCTGTTACTGAAGATCTCCCGTGAGACCGCATGACAAACTCTACATCGCAGAATTCCCATCACCGTGATTGTAGCACAAAACAGTGGCAAACTGCCTCTTGCTGCAAAACAGCTGCAAAACGACTTCCTCTCATTTCCCTTCCATGTCCAACCATCCCTAACTGCCTGTGAAGTCCCCAGAGTTTACTTCTAACAATGGCTTTGATGAAACAAAATCATCTCAATATTTTTTTCAGTAATTCTTTTTTTCTCTTTTGTTGTTTAAAACTGGTCAGAGCTTGAGTAAATCAAAGGGCCTCTGAGTGCTATGGTAAAACTCTACCAAAAGCTGAGGTGCCTCTGCCAATTAGAGAGTGGTCATTGCTTATTTCCTCAGCTCTTCTTAGCTTGTAAAACTCCTTGCTCAGGAAAAGCTATTTGGCAATCCAGTCCTGAAATTAATAAAATGCATAGGAACTTGGTTGAGATCCTGTTCAACTTGTACAGAGCAGCAACCTTGGTGTCAGCTTTGAGCTCCTTTGGACAGAGTTGAGTTTTTCTTTGCCCACCTCAGTGTGTGTAGGAGTTACTCTGCTTTATGACTTCTCTGACTATGAAATTTAAGACCAACGAGGAAGTATTTGTTAGGTTTCCCTTACAAATATTTTTACCTTGGAAAAAAATCCCCCCATCCTCACAGCAGAAACACTGCACCCTCTTGTATTAAATACATTTACCAATGTGTTGTACTGTTAATTTATTTTTCAAGGTGATCATGAACAGCGTTACTGGCAGAAGATTTTAGTGGACAGACAAGCTAAACTTAACCAGCCTCGAGAAAAGAAGCGAGGCACTGAGAAGGTAATTTACAAGTAAAGATTTGACCTGTACAGACATGATTGAAAATATGACTCTGTTTCTGTGTAGGTTTACTATATATGTATTCATTTATTATTTTTTGGTACTTTTAACATTTGGCTCTGTATTTAATCAGCTAAATCACTTCCTACTGGCTTTGTAGCAGGGTGTCATAGTCACAAAATAAAGAACGTGTGGCTTTCCTGTCCAGTTGCCAGATGCAAGGCTGGCCTTTGTGAAGCTAACTGGAGAAAGTTAAATCCACAACTGAAGGCATGAAGTTAGTTTCTAAGCTGGATTCCTTTTAAAATCCTGTCTGGATGAGCTTATTAAGAAGTGAAATAGCTTTGATTTGCTCTGGTGTGATAAAGTGTAGAACTTTAGTCTTTATGCTCTAGTATGATAAAGGAAACGGCTTCCTTCAGAGTGAATTTTTTTTCTCTCATGGTTTATACAGATTTATGTATTTCTGTGTGAATGCTGGTGTGTTCCTGGTGTAGTCAAGAGTCTGTGTGCCAGTGTGTCTATTCAGATCCAGAAAAATCAAAATGCTGCTGCAAGCATTCATAAGCTGAGCAACTTCCAGACCCAAACTGCCTTGCGTCTAGGGAAACTCCTTTCCAGCCTTGACCTTGATATGCAGCCAGGCCACAAGGACTTTGCAGGCGGCAATCTCGCTCTTGCCCCAGAAGATCCTTCCAGGCAGAAGCGTTTTGATTGAGCTAGTTAGCTTCTTTACCTGACAGAGAGGAGCCAAAGAGTATTTCACAGCCGTTTTATTGCTGGGTCTATTTCACAGGATGCAGATAAAGTTTCTGAGTTGGCTTTAACCTGACTATGCTGCTGCTTGCAAAACTTCAAAATCATCTGACCTTAATTATTTGCTGGTGACTTTGGAGACTTTTTGTTTCCTAGGCACCTCAGTGATACTCAGAGTGCCATAAATTTCCTCCTTGTTCCCCATGTAATTGAAAAGATGACATTGACCTGAAGGAGCAGCAGTTGTACAGGTCAAACTCTTGCCTTGTACAAGGCATACTTTGCATGTATTGTCTTGTTGCTTTACATGTTCTTTCACAGCCTTTGCAACCAAATGGATCTGGTTCTTTTAAACAAAAGGTGTGCATAAAAATTTTCCCCAAATGACCGATACAATTTTCTTAAAAGCATGAAAATTACATTGGCTCAATATATTGTTTTTTTACCGTGAGCAGTGAGGGAATGTGGAAGCTGTACATCTTTAGAGCCTTTTACTGAGCACTGCCAAGGTTTTCTTCGGGTATTTTTTCCTCAATGTATTTTTACTTTTTGAAACGAAAGGCGCCAGTGGCACCTTCGTCTTCATTTTGGAGGTATCCTGTTCTCTAGTTTGTCTTCTTCCTATTTTAAAGGTTGGTATTTGTTGTCCAAACTGGCGTAAATTGGCCAGTAATGTACCTCATTGAGGTTTGCAAATGTAAACTGCCTCAGTTCTGCATAACAATAGCAGCGGTGAGGGTGCAAACTCCTGCTCCTCCCCCTTACCCATCACCTTACAGTGCTGGGAGGTGTTAACTTCAAAGCTCAGTGAATGCTATTTAAATGCTAACGCTGTGAGGCAAAACATCCAGAAAAGAATGTCTCCCTGGAGTCAGCAACTCTTAACCCTGTGGTCACTTTTTGACAGGCTCTGTTCCAGATAGTCCGACAGATAATAAGACAAACAATGCTGCCTTCTCTGTTCATTGGTATTAGTTTTAATCTTTTATTTGACCGTTTTCCAAAATACAAATTGACTTCTGTTGAAGGTCATAACGAAAGAGGAAAAAGTAATATGATTCATAATTAAACACATACCATTAGTGTATGCCATTAGTGTATCTTCCTTGTAAAGATTATCTTCTGTTAAAGGCTTTTAATCCCTTACAAGACCTCTCTTTGAAGATAGCTGATAGACAAATGGTTGTTTTATAATAGAGACAGCATCTTATACTTTCATTCAACTTGTATTTAAATGTAGGCTTAAAAGTTCATTGACACAGGCTGTATAGCTGCAGTGGTCTCATTGTGTTCACGGTAATAATGAATTGGTGCATGGCCCCTTCCAAATCCATGTTCTCTGTCTTGTTCACCTGCATGATAAAACCGTCTTCGTGATTTAGTGATACAACTGCAAAGCTTCTTTCCAGAGCTGTTTCCTTAGTTCAGTGCCAGTTTTTGCAGTCCTAAAGCAGCTCATTAGTTTCTAGCCTTAAACTGCGGGCTGGTTAAATGCTCCTGTTCATGAAGCAAAGGCAGGAGTGCCTCTGCGTTTCCCACTTGGGCTTCTGGGGGAGGTGGTGCTGCTGAACCTATTTTACACCTTGCAGGGCCCCTTTCACAGGAGGAAAGGAGGAAGTTTAAGAGGGTGGGAGTGGTGGTAGAAGTGAAAGGCATTTGGTGAGGAAGTGAGAATTGGGTATTTGGGTAGGGCGGAATAATTTGCTGAATATTTGGGGAAAGGAGGATAGGGGGAATGCCTGGGCACAGCCCACACCATTCCCTTCTTAATGTGCCTGGGGGCTGCGTGTTTTCAAGACAGACCAGTTCCCTGTCTGTGCACTGATGAGAAGTCTCACACCAGAGCACAAATGAGCCCTTTTCCCTGGTTCTCTGTGGAAGGACCGGGTGCCTGTTTGGAGACAGGAATGGTGTGCATACAAATACGTGCTGATACAGGATTGATTAGCTGGAAATGGCCTTGAGGCCGCTTTCGGGTTCTGATGCTGAACTGGGCAATTCACATCTTAAAGCTTTCCTTTCAGTGTTTGTGGTTCTCCATTCCATATGTTGAACCAATGAGCCACTGTATTCCTTGCATCTTGTTACTCTTAACCCATTTTTTTAGGTACCAGCCAAGGAACTTGTAGTTTCATTTTTAGATCAGTTTTATTTCTGGAGAATGTTTGAGAAACCTTCTATCAGAACATATGTTCTGATGCTGTTGAGAGCAAGTTAAGGATTGCACTTAAGCTAAATGATGGGGGTCAAAGAGGGGTGTACCACTAAGACTTGCAGTGTAAAAGGCATTACAGACAGCCAGCATCCATGGAACATCAGTGTGGAGTGTAATTCTTGAAGCTTTTCAAATCGTAACAACCTGTCTGCTGAACTGCCTGCTGAGGAAGTGCTCCTTCACCTCAGTACCACCTTGTATGTTCTTAGTAGTATCCACCAGTTAAGTTGATGCAGATTGATGCTGGTGCATTACAGATGTTCTTGGAGTCAGGGCAGCTTCCTGTTTTCTCACCTTCTATTCAGATCAGGCAGCCTGTCTCGTTCTTTGCATTTTGTTTTGTTACTATTTGTTATCTCATGAGCTGTGGCTTATGGTTGGAGAATCTCAACGGGGTCGCAAAGCTTATACCTTTACTTCTGGGCATTAATGTGACTTTATTGCAGTACTGCCATGAAATCTGGAAATGTTGTAGTGTGTGTGCTTCAAAACTAAGTGTGCTTCTGATGTTGTTTTCAGTGTTTTGCTTTCTGCCTGAAGACAATCCCAGAAATTAGAAATTAGCATCTTAGTTATGTTCCACGTGAGTGTTTCTCCTATTGGAAGCAGCTAACCAGGTACCCTAGTGATTTAGGTACCTAAAACCAACCAAATCCCTGGGGTTGGATTTAAGGATTTCCAGCATCAGTGTTCTTCCAGACTGCTCTTGAGATTCATTCTCAGCAGGTTTGTGATACATGTTGTGCTGTTTTCCCAGCCTGAAGGATGGTCCCCATCTGGATTTCAGTGCTTTTGTTTCTTTGCTGAGTGCAGAAAATGACACAATATTCCTAAGGCGTTCTTTTTGTGGTCTGACCTGGTTTTTCTTACATCAGTAACAGCACGAATCCAATAGAAGGGCTGGCTTGTGGGTTTTTTAAACTTACTATATGAGACTGTGGGGATTTTTGAAGTTGAGGATTTTTGTTTTCCCCAACCATGTTGGGAGAGAAGAAGGGATGGAATGAAAGCTGATGCTTTGCAGAGTGCAGAGGCTGAAGAGTTGCAGCAATGGTTTTGCTGGTTCTGAGGCAACGGTGAGATGAAATTCTATCAGGGCTGCTTTAACTGGTGTTGTTAGAGGTACAGGTTAGCTCAGCTGTTCAAAGATTAGCTTTTTCTTAAGAGGCTTGATAAATCAATTAATAATATGGTCATGACTGTGAGGTAAAACCACAATATATTTTTCCTCTAACCTTTTCTACCATTTTTGATCATCTTTGCAGCTGATTGCCAAAGCTGAAAGAATGAGACTTGAAAAGACCCAACGAACAAGTAAACACATTTACTTCACTGAAGAAAAATAACCAAGACTTGATTGTGATCTTCCAAGTGAACTAGATACTCAAAAGAGAAAAACACAAAAGGAAAACAAGCCCTACAGCCACCACTGCTTACAGCAACTAAACCCTTTCTAAGGAGGCATCACAATCAGTTTGATTCATAATTCTGCAGACTGCAGGTATGAAGATTGTTCTGAGTCCCATTTTAAATAGGCTGAATGTTTACTGCTTCTGAGCCTCTAGGTAAAGCTTTCTGGGAAAACAAAGTGTAAAAAGAGGTTTGGCTTTAGTTCGCTTCTGGGTTTTTTTTTGTTGATTTTGATGTGGGGTTTTTTTTCTCTTTTTTTTTTTTTTTGTATGTTGAAGTTTTATACACTAGGTTGTGAAATAAAACGATTGAGAAATTTTCAGTTGTACATCTAATTCTTCAATCTGCTTTCCTGACACTGAAAATAAAACTGGTTAATGCTGAATAAACCTCTCTAGGCCTCTGCTTAGTCCATCAGAGTGTTCAAAAGTACAGTAGAGTTACTGTATAATCTTCCTTGTATTTGAAAGTGACAAGCAGTGTCAGAAAATCTGTTGGTGAGAAGGAAAAAAAGCTTGCTTTCAAGTCAATGTGCACATCATGTGTGGGGATTTTTATTTTTTAGAAGACTCTTCAAGGGAAGAAATAAGAAAAGCTTTGTTTGTTGCACAGATTCATAGGATGGTTTAGATTTGAAGGGACCTCAAAGATCATCCAGTTCCAACCCCTCTGCCGTGGACAGGGACACCTCCCACTAACCCAAGTTGCTCAAGGCTTCATCTGATAACTCACACTGTCAAGAATCTCTTCCTAATCTCCAGTCTAAATCTCAAGCTTTTATCCATTCCCTCTCATCCAATTGCTCTAAGCCCTTGTAAAAAGTCCCGCTCCAGCTTTCTTGCAGCGACCTTCACATACTGGACAGTTGCTCTAAGGTCTCCCTGGAGCCTTCTCTTCTCCAGTCTGAACAGCCTCAACTCTCTCAGCCTGTCCTCACAGGGGAGGTTCTGGAGCCCTCTGATCATCTTCGTGGCTTCCTCTGGACCCTCTCCAGCAGCTCCATGTCCCTCTTACACTTGGTACACCAGAACTGGAGGCAGTGCTGCAGGTGGGGTCTCAGCAGAGCACAAGGGCAGAATCCCCTCTCTGTCTTGCTGGTCCCACTGCTTTTGATGCAGCTCAGTACATGCCTCCCTTTTGGGCTGTCAGCAACCATTACCAGCCCATATTTCATCTGGCAGCTAGCTCCCACTTACAGATATGTGTTACAATTGTGTAGTCCACAAGTCAAGATGCTGATCTAAAATATTTCATTGTAGGCTGGCACTAATTTAAAAAAACCCTAAATATATATTTGAGGTAATAAAACTTTGACCTTATATCTGAATCTGCTGGTAGAGCTCTGTGATGATGTCAAGATAAATTTACATGTTTAGTTGTGAGATTGCTTGAGTGAGTTTTATTGCAGGGCAAATAAGACAGTAACAGAATGCTTCATAAAAGTGTGAAGCTTCTTTCTATTTATAAGGATGAGAAAGTTATTTTGAAACCAGAAGTACGTTCCTAAAATACCCTCAAAGTCTTTTGAAGGAAACTGTCAATGACACTCTAGGCAGTGCTGTAGCTTACAGATTTTCTGGTAAAAAAGGTTAAGGTTTTTAATCTTTTGCTCTGAAATAACTGGAGCACTGTAGATATTTTAATGATGCATATTAGTCACAGCATGTTAGGGGTTGGAAGGGATCTCCAAATATCGTCCAGGACGACTCCCTTGTCAGAGTAGGATTGCCTGGGGCCGGTCACATGTGAATGCATCCAGGTGGGTTTGGAATATTTCCAGGGAAGGAAACTCTGCAGCCTCTCTGGACAGCCTACTCCAGGGCTTCAGCACCTTGACCATGAAGAAGTTTTCCTTTCTCTTCCTGTGGAACCTCCTCTGCTTCAGCTTGCCCCTGTTGTCCCTTGTCCTGTCATTGGACATCCCTGAGCAGAGCCTGACTCTCCTCCTGACACCACCCTGCACATCTTTATCAGCATGAATGAGGTCACCCTCAGGCTCCTCAGCTCCAAGCTGAAGAGCCCCAGCTCTCTCAGCCTGCCTTCAGCAGGGAGATGTTGCATGTTACTGGCATATTTTTTTGCTGCCTAAGAAAAGAATCTTTGAAGAATTCAGTAGAAATAATGCAGCACTGAGCATGTAATACCCATGGTGGCTTTGCAGGCGGGAAGAGCAGAAGGAGGGAAAAAATAGATGGGTACCAGCAGCATCCTTGGCTCCTAGAGAGACTCTGATTAGCATCTGAGCCACCAGCAGACGGCAGTCAGGAGGGAGTGGAGAGCATTACCAGAAGTAGATGCAGAGGGCATAGCAGTGATCAGACTCCAGATATCAGAAACTGAGGGGAAAAGTGGGAGATAAGCGACAAACCTTCGGGGTGGAGGGGAGGAACCTGTAAATGCTTCTTGGAAATGCTGTAAGGACAATTCTTCCTCAGGCACTGCAAGAGAAGGGTGGGGGCAAGGCTAGGAGCTAACCTGTGTGCCAGGCGCTCCCCTGTGGACTTCAGCAGTGTTAACGTTTATAGGATTTATTAATTGCTATTATTTAATCTGCCTCTTCTGTCTTCTATTAGGTGCCTAAGATCTCTGGGAATACAGACCCAAGATACCTCAGAAAAGAACTGATCAATGAATGTCTTCAAGGCATCCTGCCTGAAAGACAAGGTTGGGTTTTTTCCCCATTTCTCTGATGTGAGTGATTGAAGAAAGAACCCCAGAAACCAAACCAACAACAAAACCTAAACCCAGCCTACTCTGGGGAAACGTTTTGGATTTTTCTGCTGAAATTCAGTCAAAAATTCATCCATGTTATAAATAATTCAGTTCATAAATGATTCAGACTTTGTTTTGTGGAGAGTGGAGCAGAACTGCAGAAGCCTGAGTTTTGCTCTTTTATTAATAATTCCTGACTGGAACACATAGCAGCAGAAGTCACCCTTCTGTTCCTTTCCATATTTATATGGGTTAAGTATTTACAATTAAACCTCAACATTCTTTTTATCCTTTTTCAAGCTAGTGCAGAGATCTTAAGCACATGTGACAGTTAATATCTGCTGTTGTTAGCCCTCCCCATCAACATATGCTAAGGAGTCCATCTGTTGAGTTTTAGCATCAGAAAGTCTAGTTGGAGGCTTGTATCTAGTGGAGTCCCTCAGAGGTTGTTACTGGGACCAGGACTGTTCAATATAGTCATCAGTGACCTGCATAAGGGCACAGAGGGCACAGGCAGCAAGTTTGCTGATGACACCAAACTGTGAGTGGTGTCTGACACCCTCAGGCTGTGCTGCCATTCAGCCAGACCTGGACGGGCTGGAAAGCTGGGCAGGGAGAAATCGAATGAAATTCAACAAGGACAAGGGTGGAGTCTTGCTCCTGTGGAACCTCATGGACCAGTAGAGAGTGGAACTGAGCTGTTGGAGAGCATTGTAGGGGAAAGAGACCTGGGGATCCTGGTGGACAAAAGGATGCTCATGAGCCAGCAATGTGCCCTTGTGGCTAGGAAAGCCAGTGGCATCCTGGGGTATATTAGAAGGGGGGGTGGTTAGTAGGTCGAGAGAGGTTCTCTTCTCCCTCTACTCTGCCCTGGTGAGGCCACATCTGGAATACTGTGTCCAGGTCTGGGCTTCTCAAGGAAGGACTTCAGGGAGCTGCTTGGAAGAGTCCAGCACAGAGCTACAAATATGGTGACAGCAGTGGAAAATCTCCCTGCTGAGGGATGTGGGACTCTAGCTTGGAGCAGAGGAGCCTGAGGGCTGACCTCATTCATGTTGATAAAGATGTGAATGGCGGTGTTGGGAGGACAGAGCCAGGCTCTGCTCAGGAATGTCCAATGATAGGACAAAGGGCAGTGAGTGTAAGGTGGAGCAGAGGAAGTTCCTCTACAAGATTAGCTTTAGGTTCATCAGCTCCTAGGAACTTCGAGCAGTGACTTTTTTCCTTTTTATTTTTTTTTCTCCCAGGAAATACTACATTGTATTTTAAAATTCAAGACGATCCTGTGAAATTAGAAGTTCATAACCTTGGAGTGCACACTTGATTTTGCTGATATTTCTGTCTCCCTTGATTGTTGTGTGTGTTGAAAGAACATCATTACATATAAATCTGCCCTGAGCAAAAACCAGCATTGATTCTGCTCTTTGTGACCCCAGCACAGGGATGAATCTCATATTATTTTTAGCACTCATATTTTTACCTCTCTCTTCCACTCCTTACAAACTCTGCATGGTAGCAGGACTGTAATTGTGAGCTGTGTAAAAAACTTTTGGTACCATCAGAACATTCAGCATTTGGGTCTTAAGTAAAAGAAGAGCTCTGTGTTTAGGGTCAAAAATAGCTTTTTTGCTGTCTGTAGATCTTCTTATCCATGATCTTGTCCACCCAAATTGCTGCTTTGATTTCTTCTCTGATGCAACATGTCCAAGCTTAGAGATTGGCATTCTGAATTCTGTTGTCTTTTTGCAAGGGCTGCTGTAGTTAGCCTTAGTGGTGCCAACTTGCTGACTGGGACCAGAGGTCTGTTGTGTTGGGCTTTGTACAGATAAAGAGCTTGGAAGTAAGAAGGACCTGAGGAAGGGGAGGAGGATGGGAGTGGAGGTATGCTGCAGTTGGTATGATGGTGTTATTTTTAATGGGCAATTAGAGGACCTCAGTGGTGCAGAGAGAGCAGCAGGGCCTCCTTGCTGTCAGCTGCAGAGCCACTGCATGCCTTTAAGGGACATCTAGGCTACTCACATCTTCACATGCATCTCTTGCCGTGTCGTGGCTGCCTCCCACAAGCTGTGTTAGTGCTGTGACATTGTTGCAAGGAAGTAGATGGTTGTAGTGGAGCAGCCTGACGCTCCACCGTTACTGGACTTGGGGCTTTTCAGCAGCCAACAGCCAGTGCAGTGTCCCATTCCTGGCATGATGCTTGTGCCCCCTTCCTGCAGCATGGAAAACTCTTTATCTTTGTTTTGTACCTCGTGTTAATTTGTAGCTTTTGTGTTTGACTGCCCTCAATCTTGCTGTCCCTTGAAGCAAGAAAATGTCTGGGAAAAAACCCATCTTATAGCAAATCTGTTCTGAATTACAGTCCCTGCAGAAGAATCAAGCTGTCATGAGATGCTGAAGTGCTTTTGTGCAGGATGTGGGTGTCTGCAGTGAGAGAGCTTCCTAAATCTTTACTGGCCTCCTCTGTGGGCATGCAGTGTACCCAAAGACTGTGCCATTCTCTTTGTTAGCTTGGATTCTTTTGCTTCATTTCCATCTGACCAGGCCGGGTTTGACATTGCCTGTTCTTGCTGCCTTGCCTTACGCAGCTGATACTGGCATTCAGATCTTGTTCTTTTCTGGGATGTGCTGTGTATCCTAGTTTAAGTCAGACTTTAAGGCAGTCCTTGAAAGCTAGTGGGTAAGGAAATTAACTATTTTCTAGGGAGGCTCTAAATCAAATTAGAGAATTATCCTCTGATAGCTGACAGAGGCACTTGCCTACCCAGGTCCCCTTGAACACAGGTCAGAGTCATTATTGCTTACTTCTGGTACCATGGTGTCTAATGATCTCAGAACAGGATTAAATCATGGGAATAATGCTGCCTAGTGCTGTAAAAAGTAATTAGATAAGACCTGCCTGGGTGACTTTGAAAGGTGCCTGAATGGGGAAGTCATGTGGTTATCTCACCTACAGGTGATTCAAGTTCTGGGGGTGGGTGTTGAGGGAGTTGCTTTCTACCCGAAGTGGAGCATTCATTATTCTAAGCATTAGATAGCAGCACACTTCCTTTGTGTTGGCTTGGCTTTGTGAGGGAGGAATCTGGGATGTTCTGGGTGTGAACCAGCTCTGTTTGTAGTGGTGATACTAAAGCATTCTGTTCTGAATGGGTATGGTAACAGGTTAGAGGCTGGGTCACAGAATCACACAATGTTAAGGGTTGGAAGGGACCTCAAGAGATCATCCAGTCCAGCCTCCCTGCCAGCACTGAAGAGAATTTATTTCATATGTCAGTGCATAGCTGCCATGTTTTGGGGGCCATGTTTTAAATATGGCAGAGCAAGGCCAGTACACATCACAAGGATCTGGACACATGATGGGCAGCATTAAGCTGACCTCACTGCTGAAGAAAACATCGTGTGGGAGCATTCACTCCCTGAGTGCCTGTCTGAAGTACCCATTGCCAGACATTAACCAGGGAGTACTGGCTGTGTAGAAGCACTTGGGCTTTGGTCACCCTGCCAAAAGTCATTGATGTCCAGGTAGAGGTTGAACATGTCATCAAACCAGCCATGTAGCTTTTCTAATTGTGTCTTCTTCCTCAAAAGGTTGCTCTCTAATGGAGGTGTGACAGAGAACAGCAAAGCTGAGGGCTCTTGGGCTTGCCTTCAAAGACAGTGGGTACTATTACAGCATGGGCCAATCCTTTGAGCTGCCGTTGCTGAGGGACTGGGCAACTCTCTGGGTACTTGGCATGCCACAGGGTTTTTTTAGCTGCCAAGCAGAGCCAGGCCAGCTCTCCTATTCATGTTTCTGTTTGCTGGAACTGGTGTTGAGGGTATACTTGGCATGTGTAGCTGTTAGCCAGTTGCTGGAACACCAGTGGAAAAGGAAGGCAGGAGGGGATGGGAGAGCGGTGCTGCCCGTTGCCAAGGTGACTTGTTCTGAGCTAGATAAACCCTCACTCATTGCTGCTGTGCTTTCATTGGAGTGCAACCAAACAGACACTCTAGGATGAGGAGAAGTGGGACAAGGGTGAAGAGAAGGGACAAGGGTGAAGAGAAGGGACAAGGGTGAAGAGAAGGGACAAGTCAGCCCTGGCACGAGAAGCAAGCACTGGGCATATGGGCAGTGAGGCTGGACGGGCTTCTGTATCCAGACTGTGCTGCAGTGCCCGTAGTTGGCTGCCAGTAACACCATTCCCAAAGGTCTAATTGCAATGTTTGGTCCTACTGATCTGTGTGAAAGGAAGGACCTGGAATAAAGTGAGGAGTGTGGTGAGTCTGATGGGAAAAGCCTTACAGCCAAGCATGATTTTACTTAAGGTCATTGAACCCACCCCATTTATCTGTCAGTTTTTCTGGGGCTGGGGTTGCAGCTCCATTAAATGTATGTTTTTATTCGACTCTTTAGTTTCTAGACTTTCAGGTACTGCTCCCTGTGAGGTGCTACTGCCCACTAGCTGATGACTTGCTAAGTCTCTTGCTGTGTCTAATCCTTGCTTAGCCGGGGGCAGTAGCACCAAAGGGATGCTACTGGAGCAGAATAGCTCCTGCCTGGAGCCTCTTGAGGACCCCACGGAGGTTCTGGCCAGCAGAGGGCAAAGCTGCTACACGCTGCCCTGCATTGCAGAGCTTGCTCTGTGTTACACCCTGGCTGAACACAGAGATGAAGCTGTATGCATGACATTTTTTTGAGGAGAAACAAGTTCTCTATGTTGCCAGGTGCCCAGTGAGGTGGCCAGGTACTGGGACAGGCTCCAGCCCCATGCCCTGGCTTTTATCTGCTGCCTGTGATGGATCAAAAAGGTGCTTTTCTAGTATATCCAGGTGAGATTTTCATCAAGCTGGAAACATCCTTCTCTGAGGGTACCTACAACTAATTGCATCTGAGTTGAATACCTTCCTTGCCTCGGAACAGAGCTCTCCACAGATAAATGTGGGTAGTTTGGCACTGAATTATCCTTTACAGCCTGCAGAAATGCAGAGGTTCCATCAGCAGTGAGATTTCCACTAACTGGTGGTGGGAGCATACACCATGCCACGTGGGATGCAGGTTACCTGTGTTCTTCCTTGTTGCCAAAAGCAAAAAAAACCTCCATAATTCATATAAAAGTGTAGGAAGCTCCCCAACTCTGTGTCTCTGTGGAGGGAGCCTGTTCCAGTTGTCCCACCCTGTAAATAATTCATGGAGCAGACATGGTTGAATGCCTTTTTGCCTTCATCTTTCATGCAATTTTCTCCTTTGTTTTGTCTTGGTGTGAGGTATTTTTTTTTTTACACCACCACCCTCATGGTTGGTGTTTCTGTTTGTTTTTCCTTTCCCTTACCTACTACACACTGAAATGTGAGCATGTTAGGAAAAGTGGCTTTTTGTTACCTGGTGTTTTGTGTGGTATTTGGTATTTGTGGAATAGAGCTGGTCCATCATGTCCATCATGTGTGGTGCCTCAGTAGACAATTCCTTGCAAGGTTTAGCCTAGAAGACCTCTTCTACCCATACAGATGTGAAGTGTACTTGACTTGGCTCAGCTTAGTCAGGCTAATAAAACCTTGGTTGGTGAGGGGCTAGTCTGAACGTCACACTCACAAAAAGTGTCTTGAATAAGGTTCAAAGGCTCTAAATTTCAATCTTCCTGGCAAGTAAAATGGATCAATTATTCTTGTATAAAAATAAATTCAGCTCTATTGCAAGGGAGCTTACAGGATGGGAATTGTCTCTTGCTGATTATAAACTAAGTTTTGTCTTCACAGTGACTTTTATCTGGCTTAGCCTCAAGAAAATGTGGCAAGATTTCAGCACAGAAATTGTCACATGTGGAGGTGAGCTCAGCCACAACTGCTTTAGAGGCATTCACCACTTGTAAACCCAAAGTGATGCAATCAGCACCATCCTCTTTTCCCCATCAGTGCAGGGTGTGAATGGGGACCCATGTTTGAGTGCAGCTCCAAAAGTGGAGTTAGGTCACTGTTAATGACAGGGCAGAGCCAATTCCATACTGCCCTGTTTTATCTTACCTTTTCCTTTGTTATTCTCCATGTTGTAGCTGTAGACTTTCTTGCTTCTTGTGTCTTGCACTGTGGCAGATATAGAAACACCTATCTATTAATCTGGCTAAAGTTTCAGGCATAGTTAAATCTTTCATCCAGCTCTGCTTTTATATTATAAACTTGTCTTTTTTTATTAGTTCTGATGTTTAACACTCTCAAAACTGAAAGCTGAACTTGGAATCCATTGAAATTCCTTGACTCACCACAATTCATCCTCAAATAATTTCCCCCTCTCTTCTCCCAGCAATAGCTATGAGGTGTTTTCTGGTACTAGAGTCACCTCTCCTGTCAGATGTGAAAAGATAGATTAAACTCTGTGCCCAGAGCCATGGAGAGAGGATCAAACAACTGCATCTCCTGGATTTTCCACTTGACAGCAGTGTATTTTGCTTTTAGGAAAACCAGATGATTGAGCAGATTTACTCGATGTTTATGTTGCTTGCTAAAGGTTGAGGTGATGAGATCCCATCTTTGAGATGGTGGCAAGGGTCTCTGGCTGGCAGCTTTGGTCTGTGCCCTGTTCCCACTTCCTGCCCTGCCCTCCCTGCCCTCATAGAGAGGTCCTCCGTCCCTCTGATCATTTCTGTGGCCTCCTCTGGACTCTTTCCAGCAGCTCCATGTCCCTCTTATGCTGGTTGCACCAGAACTGGAGGCAGTGCTGCAGGTGGGGTCTCAGCAGGGCAGAGGGGCAGAATCCTCTCCCCATGCCGCTGCTCTCACTGCTTTGGATGCAGCCAGCACACAGCTGCCTGCTGGGCTGCCAGTGACCATTGCTGGCTCATAGTGAGGTTTTTTTCAGTTTCCAAGCCTGTGTGTGGCACCATCCCCTGCTTCAGGTGCCCTGATTATGCCTCCTGTGCTGTATTTTATACCCCATTCATTGTCCAAGTATTTTACCATGGCTGGGGATGTGTTGCTTGTGGCTGGGTTGGGCTCCTTCCTTTAGGGAATCCTGACAATGTGGCTCAGTCTTTTTAACTGGTACTTTCTTCTTTTGTTGATCAGGTACTCCACATTTGTTTTGTCCTAAATTGTGTATGGTGCTTCCTCAATGTCCAAAAGCAACAATTTTAAGGAATGTTTAACTATATTAAAGCAGCTGGTAGAAAAGTCCTTCCTTTGAGAGCTTCCTGAGGAGTTTGTGTCAGAAAGGAACAGCTGGAGCTTTCGCAACAGAGAGGTAGGCCTGTGGTGGCTGATGCTGAGTGTGGTCACATCATACATGGAGACCATAACTTGGCCTTTGGATGTGAGGTGGTGATTTATGTGGGAAGATGGAGGTGTTCTGCTTCAGCTGGTAGTAAGTGAAGCTGAGAGACATCTGCAGTGTTAGGCTGGCATCTTATGGTAGAAAAAAAAGACAGCTTGTCCACCTGTGAAAATGTTCCTTTCCACTAGCCCAGCATGAAGGCTGCTGGATGGCAGTAAATGTATCCTGCTGTGTGGGCAGGTGTTAATTAAACTGTCTTGGGCTGGTTGTTCTGCTGTTGGCAATCACCACCTTTCCAAATGGTGATGCCTTGCCTCTGCTGCTTTGTCTCTTTGTGTGATGGTTTGGGTGTCCCCCGCCCTCCCACACTTTAGAAATCACCCAGACTAGACTCAGCCGGCTCTGGAAATTTGAATGAAGCTTATATTTACAGCTGGCACAATTTACAAACAGATACTTACAGTATATACAGTTATAGACAGAAATAGACAAGGTAAAAAGGTAATACAGACACAGAAACCTGAGTCCCCAGGAGGGGCTCTTAACCACCCCCTCACCTTCCCCCTACCCCTCTCAACCTTACCCCAGTCCCAAGGAAGAATGGAGGTTCGGCCAAGAGGATTAAGAAGCAAGGTGAAATCAGCCAAAGTAAATGGAGAGTGAGGTTAGAAAGCAAGATGGAGTTCAGCCAGCAGCCTCAGCTCTCCCCAGCAGCAAAGAGCTGAGAGAACAGCCCAGCACGAAGTGCCCATGCGAAGTGACTTTATCTTTGTTTTGCTTTTCTTCTTTACACATCTCAGCAAGACTGAGCGGGAAGTAGACCTCACCATTGCTTTCATTTCTCAGCCTATTATCTAGTTCTTCTCACCAAAACATTCTAGCTAGCTTCAAACTAGCACACTTTGGAACAGCCTTGGAGAGAGGCGTGCTGCTGATCCACTGCCTGTGCCCCTGGAGCTGTAGTCAAACAAGCTGTGTCAAAATCAAACTGAGAGGCAGAAAGATGACAGTGAAAGGACAGAGTACCTGGGTTCAAACATTTCCTTAATATAACAGCATTCTCTGTCTAATGGCCAGACAGAGGAAGGGGAGGTGGTGGAGACCCCATCCCTGGAGGCACTCAAGGTTGGGCTCGATGGGGCTCTGAGCAGCCCGGCCTAGTTGGGGAATGTCCCTGCTTACTGCAGGGGTGTGGGACTAGATGACTTCTAGAGGTCCCTTCCAACCCAGTGCATTTTGTGATTCTGTGCAAGCAAACTGGTGCTTCTGTCATGTGCAGATGGAGACCCAGATGCCACCAGGAGCGGCACACATGGGTTGAACCTGGCAGTGGTAAAAGCAGGAAGGATGAAAAGATCAGAGCTACTGGCTGGCAGTGGACAGGAGGGTGGAATCTGTCCCAGGGACACTCCTGAGGAGGTGCCAGCCCAGGTTCAAAGGGTTAATTAAAAAAGCAGGTTGTTTTCCCCCGGTGTCTCAGCACTGTCTGCTTTTAGCCGTGATGGGAATTAGAAGTGACAAGATCCTGCAGGGGAGCTCTGCTCCTGGGCTTTGCTTCATGCCTGAAGCTGGATATACCAGAAACCTCCTGAGAGAACCTGGGCTGCTGGACCCTTGGATGACTCGGCTGCCATCAGCCACAGTTTGGCTGAGCAACTCAGCTTCCCCAGTGAAAGAGCTTTCCAGTTTTCTGGCATTTGCCTCTCTTAGCATACCAAGATGTTTTCTGAGCCAGACATGACAGACAGGGGTGAGCTGGCGCGACAGGCTCCACTGTTCCCTGGCAGAGGCAGTGCAATCCTTTCCTCCCTACCGTCATCTCCTTGGAGAAGTGTAGGGAAGGCAAGACTCCCACGGGAGTGTTGGGACAGGCTTTCCTGGTCTCAGCACCATCCCAGCACATGAAGGAGTGCCTGTGGATGAGGGTCATGACTCGCAGCAGCCCTGTGACAGCGCGCAGCTAAAGAGGGCAACGTGTGGTGACACAAAAAAATTAACACATAGGGAGTAGTAATGCCACCAAAAAGCCCAATAACTAACAGCCAGCAAACCTGCTTCTAGTGGCATTGTAATTCCCTATTTTTAGTAATACTCTTCTAGATCTACCCTTCAAAAGAGGTGTGGACATCCTCAGGGAGAGAGAGGTGACCTGGAATTTGTGGCTGTGAGGTGCTGAGTGCTGACCCCTCAACACTGGGCACAACAGACCCTTTCTGCACAGGGCTGCATGTGCAACTGCAGGTCACGGACAGGCTGAATAATGCTCTTGCCTTCAGCAAGGTGACTCGGTTGTGTGACGCTCTTGTAAGTGTCCAGTGTCTGCCGTGGGAAATGCAAGGAGTAATTCTGTCAGAAAGCACATTGTTTTGTCAGGTATATTGCTCCGCTCTAGGTGTTCACAGAATAGCTTGCAGGGAGCTTTTGAACTTAGTGGAAGCATCAAATGTGTGTTGCTTTGCCAACAGATATTTTCAAAGAAATGTGGCTATTAAATAATTATATGTGAGATAATAGCAACCTAAGAAGACCACATGACAAAAAACCCTAGCAAGACTGAATACCCATTTTGGTGAAAATTAAAGGCTTTTTTGGTCTGGTTTTAAAGGCAGCAATTCAAAAAGCCTCTTTGTGAGCCAAGAAGCTTACACAGAAAGTGTTTTGAGCAGGAAGTTGATAGCGACGCAGAAATATTAGTGCAGCTTCTTAAGTCTGTCTTCTGCATAATATCAAAAAGAGAATCCTGATGTTAGGACATGACAAGACTAAAGCTCCTCTGTGTCTTTCAGTATCAAAACACAAAGGCCAGCATTAGGTGACACTAATCTATGCAATACCACGGGCAGCTTGAGGCCCATCAGCTCCGTCAGATGAAGTTCTGTCACCATCCCATCTGTTTTGTATTCATCTGTCACTGAGCCTCAGAGCCACTGGAGAGGAAAAAGAACTGGCAATGTCATGCAGTGACTTTTTGACATCAATACAAGCAGTGTGGGAATTGGTAGAGGTTGTTTCCTGGTACTTATGATGGGCATCAAAATGTGACATGGTGAGGGGGGAAGCCCACAAGTTCTATGGCTCCCACATCATCTCCCACTTGTGAGTCAATACCATAGTTGTTCTTCACAATCTCTAGACCCAAAGCTACAGCTACGTCACGTTTCAGCTGTTTCCTAACAAGAGAAGACAACATGTGTCAGATTTGACATGCAAGCCTCCTGACAGTACAGTCTTGAGTCCTGTAGACTCTGCTACCGCCATTGGACTACATTAGACCCTGTTGGGTGGAATGAGCTGCATTGCTCCATACAGTTGTCTTCAGTGAAATCAAGATTGGCTAACAGCAGATATTAAAGGGAAGAACAAGTAAAAGCAGACAAATACCCAGTGGGACTGAGGTTTCCTTTTGCTCAGCACTTAATCTCCAGCAGTTGGTACCCAGGGAAGAGGAAAAAAATGGATAAACAGCTCCTTAGCCTCTAGACTGCAAAATACTTCTTATCTCCTACTTATTGCCCCTCCTAGTAAGCTCCTTCTCAGTCCTTAGTGACACCTACTGAAGAGTAAATGTTCTTTCTCTATTTCTCACTGGCTGCCCTACTTTACACCATCACCTTGGAGATAGAAAACAGAATTGTGTGCATAAGCAGCTTCAGCTTGTTCTCATTTCTGATTCCTTTTTTTTTGAGGTGAGAAAGCAAACCCCTGACTCTGCTGAAGACCCTGGACAAGTCATAGTCCATCTGGGTGCGGCAGAGGCTGCAGCTTTGGGAGGTGAACGTGAAAGAGAAGCACTTGAGGCATTCCTCGCAGGTCGTGGCTGTCGTTTCTGCAGCGCCTTTGTTCTGGAGCAGTTTCCATGGTGCCCCTGCTTTGTCGTCAGACCTGTCTGCAGGCAGCACTCCTCTCCAGCAGCCACACAAGATGAATTTACCAGGCGGGGCATCGCGCTGCTGCATGGCTGCGCTGCTGGGCGTCAGCCACCGCAGATATCTCGCAGGCTGTCTCACGGGTGCAGCTTTAGAAAGTAAAGACTGATGCTTTTTAACTGAAGGAAGACAGATATAGGTTGCTGCCCGAGAATCCCGCTCAACCTTTCAGCAGTCACATTTGGCAAACAGCAAGAGCAGGGCTTTTATCTGAAGGGATCGCTGCTAGCAACGTAGCATTGCTGCGACGAACCCCAAGCAACAGAGGGTACAAGAAGAAAGAGCAGCCATGCTGCTTGCTGCAGCGCTCTGACATGGGTGTGAAAGCAGATGATCTGTGCGTGTAACACAGCATCACTCCTCCTCTCATGCTGGGACTGTCAGGGATGAGGTCAAGCTCATTCATCCTTTACCCAGCTGTTACTTCTCTGCTAACTGTTCTGATACCAAAACACCAACCCTCTGAACTGCTTCAGCAGGAGACAGAGAACCTCAGAGTCCTCCTGCCAGGTGTGAAGTCAGAAGGGCTGAATAATCTGGCCCCTGTGTCCAGGAATAATGTCCCTCAAGAAACCCTAAGCTTTGAGAGGTAGAGACTCTTTCAGAGTACTTATGGCCCAAGACTACAAATACCTCATCAAGAAAGCTGGTTATAAGAATCTCACAGACTGTTCATCCAAAAAGAATTGGAGTGTAAAATCACTACCCAAGTGAAAAAGCAGGCAGAAGGGCAAAGCTGTGCTAATGGGAGAGGGGGGGAAGTTTAACTCCCAGGCACAGCAAAGGGTATTAAATGGCAGCAGTAAGGCTGGAGGTTTGTTAGCAGGCTGTGTACAGGAGTGTAGTATAATCCAGGATCTGCAGATATCAATAAGAAATGGAACAATAATAGAATTAAAGTATAGAGAGAATGTAACCAAGGACACAAGGGCAGCTTAGAAATAGATATGTCCTTGTCACAAAAATTCAGCACTTTGAGCAGAAGAGAGGTTTTATTTTTTCATTCAAATGAAATTCATGCTGTGTGTTGGGATAGAACAGGCTACAGCCCAAAGCTGGACGTGAAAATGGTTTGTAAATCTTGGAAGAAGTTCCCAAATATGCCTGGAAAATTATAATGTTCAATTAAATTGGAATTTAGGATTTCAAATAGAAATTAAGATCCAAGTCCTTTAGGTGGTCCTGAAAATCACAAGCGCTCTGCACTGCATCAGTCAAATTCCCTCCCCCGTGCTTCTCTTTGTGCTCCTCTTCCAGCACCTTCCCCAGCTCCTGCTGGCAGAGGCCTCTGCCTGGAGCCTAAGCCAAATAGCAGGACTTTGAAACATGGCATTCAAGCTGCCTCAGTGAGGACAGGAGAGAGGATTGTCCATCCCTGCTGAGACCATTCAGAGCTGAAGCTGTGGGAGCTGTTACGCACCAGCCAGCCGCTATTTTTCCACTGGATACCTCCCTCTTACTTTTGGCCCATTTTTGTACGTCTGACGTGGAAGCACAATGTTGGATGGGCAATGAAAGAGCAGGCTGTACTCCAATGAAGTTAAGAAGCATGAGATCTATTTTGAATGTGGCTTTTTTTTTCCCCTCTTGGCTGATGGTAGAATCTCACAAGCACATACTGTGCACCTGACCTGTTCTGGGTCTGGTGGAGGTGATGGGTGTCTGTGTTCTTCAAGCTGGAGGATGCTTTGCCCAAGGAGCGTAGGCAAAGGACAGCATCCACTGAGCACATCCTGCAGAGGAAGGTGGGACTGTAGGGAGGCAAGTCTCCAGCACATGTGATCCTCTGCTGAAGAGAGGTCCCCAAAGAGCTTTAATTGACGTAGATGAATGTTGTCCTTTTGTGCTCTCCTCAATTATTGCGTGCCGTGTGGCACTGATTCACTACCTGCATCAGCATCAGTCCACCTCTTCAAGCAAGGCACAGGCTGGCTGGGAAACCATGCCCAGAGCGCTGCCACCCTGAGAAAGACAGCAGAGGAATTGAGAAAATTGGATCATGCTTTATATATCTGTGTTGTTTCACCCTGTACATTAGGGCCTTGCACTGGTCACCAGCAGGACACAGGCTGGTTTTCTCCTCCCCTCCTTGCTGCCAGGAGAAGTTCATTACAGAGACAGAAACAAAATTAGGACAGGGTGCCTTGGGGCTCTTCTAGGCTGTCTCCATGTCCAAGGTTGAACCTCTCAGGATTATTTGGGGTCAGGAGACAGATATGTTTCCACAGCCAGCCAGTGCTGGGCTGGGTCACAGCAGTAAAATACCATGAGGAGCTTCTCTGCACTGCACTAGATTAACTTCCTAGGAACCTCTGAGAATTTTACTACATCCTTGGTTCTCTCCCCCAGCAGCTCCATGCTTGAAATGGGTTGTACACAAGCACAGAGGTGAAGGAAGTCCTCCACCTGGCAAAGTCTTGGGAGAAAGGAAAGGAGAGAAAAAAAACACCTCCTTATTTTGGAGGTGTTAAAGGAGACTTGCAAGAAAATAGGAAGGAAAACTATCACTGAATGTGAACAGGATTATTGGTGGCCATTGAAGACAGGAGCAGAGTCACAAGTTTCCCTTGCAGCCACCCTCCAACAGCAGACTTGAGGCTTGAAACTTAGCCATGGCCAGGCCACTGCTGTCCTCTCACCTGTCTTCATTTTCCACTATTTCCCTCTGCTCCTCCCTTCTCACTAAGCATTCAATTACTGCCACCTGCCAGTTATTATTGCTTCTCAGCCCTCCTTATCTTCCAGAACCATCCAGTCCACCTGCGACCATGGGGCTGCATTGCCAGAGGTAGCTCCTAGGAGTAAACTTGTTCTATATGCACAAGACACTGTGGTGCTGGGATCCAAGGAGAAGACATGGCCTTGTGTGATGGAGGTAACATGGTCAGGTGTTGCTTCGGGAAGTACCAGGAGATGGAGAGTGCTAAGAGAAGAAATGCAGGTAAGCAGGATGGAGGTTGTTGTAGTGAACAGAAAGGTGACTCTTGCAGGTGGTTTTGGCTTCAGTTCAGTCCACTCTGAAGCACAGAGACTCAGCCTCTGTTAGGTGCTGGGTAGTACAGCACAGAGTTGCAACTTAGGAGCTAGGTGAAACTGAAGAATGAGGGAAATAAATGTAATACATTTGCTGACTGTGGGAGAAATAAGCACATAGTAAGTGGAAGACATATTTGTTTATCTGTGGCTCTGACGAGAAGGGGCTGTTCTGTGCTGTTGTCTGTGTAGTTCTCTCCTAGCAAGGTGTGATAATCTCAGACAATTTAGCATTCAAAATTAGGTTTTCTCTCTTCATCCTTGGCTCCCATTGCTTATCCTGGACCGACACCAGCACACAGGGCTGGAAGGTCTCCCTGGGAAAACAGCGTTACAGAAAAATCAGCCTGCAGCTGGACCCAGCTGACCTGCTGGCTGCCAGCGTCCTCGGGGAAGGTGTGCAGGTGGAGGTGGGGCTAAAGGTATCGGCTAAATCCTGCCACAAACAAGACTAAGTAGTTTTCAAATTAATTAGCTGGAAGGAGTAAATTTAGCATCTCACTGATAGCATTTTTTGAGTCTGTGCTTCCAAAGGCTGACTTTAGCTCCTGGCACTTGAAAGCTGGTGAGGTGACACAGACTGGTGCCAGCTCTGAAGCCAGGAGCAGTGTGGGGGCCCATGTATTGCAGAGGAATGCTTTTGATACACCTTGTATCAAAGACAAAACCCCTCTGGCTTTGGAAGGGCACCTGTGCGGAGCAGGGAATTTCTGCTCTGCTGAGTAAGGGGATCGCTTTAATACGCTAGTGCGCAGACGGCTGAGGAACTGGATGGGGCACTTCGGTGAGGATTTGTGACACGGCACTAAGGCGGGGAAGGTTTCCTTGGCCAGGCAGGGGTGTGGCAAGCTCCCGTGGCTAAAACCTGGAGCTCAGCAGCTGTGACTAGCTGCTGGAATCCCTTACCTAGGGATAGAATGGAATCATTTTAACTTGGCAACTTCAGCTCATCTTTCTGATGTGAACATTGTAGCTCCACCAGCTGTTTGGGGTTTGCTATAGGAGTCACTAAGGGAATTGTATTCCCAGAAATTCTTGTCTTATGCAGGAGATCAGACTCTCTGATTTACAGGGTCCCTCGTGGCCTTAAAATATCTGAATGTTGGCAGCAGAGAATAACTCTTCTCCCTTCACGTTCCACCCCCATAAAGGCCAAAAGGCATTCAGCAGTTTAAACCCCTGCGTGCATTTCTGCAAAGTCAGACGGTGGGGGATGATGGTAATTGCACCTGAAAATAGCCACATTTGTCTAAACCCCTCAGCCACGGGCTTGTTCGTCCCTGCTGTAACCTACAGCTGAGGGCGAAGCTCTAGGGAGATGTGGCTATTAAAAACAAAGCCCTGGTGGGTTCCAGCGCTGCCCACGGGCGCCCCGGCTGTGGCTACCCACATGCTGCTGGGCCGGGCATGTAAGGAGAGTAGGAGGTAGGGGAGTGTGGGTGTAGGGAGTGTGTGTGGGGCAGGGCTGAGCTGGACTGTGAGGGGGTACATGTATGGTGGATGTACGTGTGTGGGGTGGCGTGCTGGGGGGTGTGTGTGAGAGGGGTGTGCTGTGCGTACGTGTGAGGAGTGTGATGTGTGTGATGTATGTATGCGAGTGGGGAGTGTGATGTGTGCGTGCGAGGGGTTATGTGCCGGTGGGGCTGTACAACGTATGGGTGAGGGTGCGAAGTGTGTGCGTGTGCTGACCGGGGATGTGCACCGCGCATCTGTGAGGGGGGTGTGATGGATGTGCGTGTGCCGGTGGGGCTGTACCGGGGAGGGTATGTGCGTGCCCGGGGGTGTGTGCGCGCGGACGAGGCGGGTCCTCCCCGGTGCCCCCCCGCCGGCAGCACGGAGCTGTCCATGATCTCATCCGGAGCCCGGCCTCCGCCTCCGCGCCCGCCGCCGCCTGCGGGCACCCCGCCGCGCCGCACCGGCTCCCCCCCAGCACCCACACACCCAGCGCGCGGGGCCGGGCGTGCGCCCGCGCTACAGCAGAGTCCGGGCGGCGGCAGCACCGCCGCGGCCGTCCGTCCCGGGGAGGTCACCCCCGCTCGCCCCCCGCCGGGGCCGGGGTGGGTGCCGGTGCCGGGCCGCGGGTGCCGGCATGGCGCGGGGCTGAGGAGAGGCGGGCGCCGGCGGGAAGGAGCCGCGGGGCTAGAAGATGGCTTCCCCCGCGCCCCCCGCGCCAGGAGGCGGGCCCTCGCCCCCCGCCGGCCCGCCGCGCCTTCGCCAGGTGGGTGCGCGCCGCGGCGGGGACACGCGTGTCCGCGCTCCCGGCCCGGCCCGCTCCGCTCCACGCGTGGGGCCGCGCCTGCGCCGGTGGCAGGTGCGGCGGAGGGGAGGCGGGGGGAGCACGGGGGCCGCACGGGGGGCACCGAGTCTGGCCGCCGCCCGGTGCCAGGGACGTGCCGCTGCGAGGGGATCCCCGAGGCGGGAGGACCGGCAGGGAGCGGGGAGATGGAGCCCCGGGGGGTGGGGGGTGGAACTACTGGGACCCGAGCGGTGGGAAGTATATGGGCAGTGCTGGGTGGTGCTGGAGATGGGTGGATGGATGCCTTTCTATTACCTGCTCCTCTTTCAATAGTAGTAATAGTAATAAAAGAGTAAAATAACACAAGAAGCCCCAAACTCGCCCCAAGATTATGTCAGGCAGCCACCTGCGCAGCTGCGCCCGTGCACACCCACACACGTGTAGGTTCACTGGGCTGTGAGCAGTGGTGGTGCAGCGTTGTGGCGCGTTACTGCTGTAGCAGAGCGTATTGAGAGGCATGAATAAAATCTTAATTAACGTAATGCAGCAGTTTTCAAGGGGCCCTTCTGCTCTTGAGACGCTCTTCTGCTTGCATTCGTCCCTGTGCAAGAAGAGAGCTCTGGCTTGCGGTGGCTGCTGCATTAATTTACATTTGGAATGGTGAAGTTGGTGGCAGGAGTTGTTTGATGTTCTCTACCTGTCTGGGTTGAGGAGTGGTGCTGGGGCTCCTTAGGGGGCCTCACACTATGAGCATTTCACGTCTGCTGAAAAAAGGGAGAGGCAGAAATAGAGGGACGCAATGCTGGGGTGCTTTTTCCTTGCTCAGGCTGTAACCTTACTGGGGTAAGACTGATAAAGAAAAAGCCGTTGCAAAGGAGGATTCCCAGTGAGTAATCAGATTAGCGTAGTATGCATGTACTCAAACAGAAATCCAAATATAAATCCCATCCTGCTCCTTTTTCCATTCAGTGGTTTCGCTGTGAAGCTGGTGGTGCTGTTGGCAGGGAAGTCTCCAGGGTCTGCCGTTGGGTCAGACATCTGAAAGTTTGGAGGAGTATCTAAACTTGTCAGCCCCTTTACGTGCTGGATGTTTAGGCTAACTTAAGCAAAAAGGCCTTTGTGTGGGTTTGCTTCTGACCCTGGCTGGAAATGCTACAAGAACAGTTGCCCCTTCACCCTCATGTAGTTTGGCACTTCCTGTCCTCTTCCCTGCTGGAAACTGGAAGGAAAAAAATGTCTGATTTTAGTACCTAAGTTTGGGTTTTGGAGGGAGAAGAATGAGCGAGGATCTCTGGTTTGTTGGCAATCCATAGTAGGTGCAATCAGTAGGACAAGTAAAGGGCATTGTGGAGTGAGAAGAGTTCCCCTTAGTGAAGGCAAGGCTTGATGTTGAAGGGCCCAAGCACTGGGGAGGCCTGTGAAACTTGCCTTCTGTTTGCATGTAACTTACTCCATGTGCTTGTGGCAATGCAGAGCAGCCCCCACCCTGTGCTGAAATACTCTGCTGGAAGGACTGGGAGTGTTCAGCGACAGAGCCAGACTGCTGCATTCCATGCAGCATCCCAAACTGACTTCTCCTGGGGTTATTCATTTGACGTGAGCATGAAATGCTGAAGCAGTGTCCTGAATTTGTATGTGGAAATCATTTGTGGAAAAAAACCTGCTGCAGAAGACCTTTGGCTGTCTTAGGCATGTCGTCTGCTCTCTGTTTAGAGTTATTTCTAATTACATTTAGAAGGAAATCACTTGTCAGGCTTATTTCTGAACCGTAACTGTAGCTGTGCTAGAGTCTAGTATTTATTTGAATTTTTACAGCCCTTCAATAAAACAGCAAACATAGATCTTATGGGGTGACCTTCACATGGATTTAGAAGTCCATGAATAAATGCACAAAGCCACTCAGGACCAAGGCAAAGAGCACAGCAAGAATTGAAGTCAATCAATTTTTCTGTAAGTCATGATCAGCCATCTCTTGTATCCTTAGGAGGGAAGGAGGATGGAGCTGGGAGAGTACAAAACAGAAGAGAAGATGTCTTCTTGAAACCATTCTACTGACTGTTTTGTTATCACAACACACTTACCATGGCAGCAAACACTGAAATCAGCAACCTGCTGAATTCCCACTACACTGGGCCCTCTCAGAGGTCCTTGGGGGTAGTCCCATCTTGCAGCTCAATAGTGAGAGAAGCTGTTAGAACTTAGGTTTGTAGGGTTCTTACTGTGTCTTTCAGTTAATTGAAGAGATCTTTGAATCTGTGCTTCCTGGTAGGTAGATATTTGGGGGCACTTGCAGAACTGAGGCTGTTATTTGCATCTGTAGCTCTGAACCTGTTCTAACAAGACCTGTATTTCACTTCAAACACTTGAGCTGTACCATTTAAGTCGTGCTTGAAGTGTATCTTGCCAAGTCAAGTAGTGTAGTCAATTACCAATGAAGTTTGTTATGTAAAGCTTAAGACTATATCAAGCAAAACACCAAGTTAGTGTAAAATTTAAGTTCTGGTCCTTTTAACAACTAAACTATTTGAATGAAGATTCCTGGTTAATTTGGCATTATGATCTTTGGGAGTAAAACAGGAAACAGAGATAACCCCCTCTCTTACTAACTGTTCCCTAGGAAGTATTTTTAATCCATTGAAACTGCAAGCTGGCTGACTCATTAGCAGGACAAATGTACAATAACAACTGTGCTCTTTACGAGGAAACCTAAAATTAGGATAGCTCAGCGCTTTGGGCTTGAGCTGGGGATGTGTCTGGTTAAATAGAGACAGGCCAGCAATACTAACATTTGTGAGTGGTGTACTAGCCAATACTGGGTTTCTGACTTAGTGAAGAACCCAAAGAACACCTTTACCAGAAGAGCTGAAACATCTTCTCACCAATGTAGATGCTTTGAAGGGCTGAACTATAGTGATTTTTGCTGCATTCTGAGGAGAAATTGAAACTGAATTACAGGTATCCAAATACAATGGGCAAGCAGTCAATTGTGTGTCTTTAGATGGCTTGGAAATGTCAGTGAGTTTGCTATAGGAATAGAGTCAATGATGGAGCCAGGCTTCTTCAGCTTTGTGAAGGTATTGGGTGCTCCAGAGCTTTTCTGCGTCACACTAGGACAAACCTTTTAACATTTTCCATGAGGCAAAGAGAAAGATGTGCAAATGAGTACGCCCCATCTTTTCTGTGCTGTGAGACCTGAGTCTGCAAACACCCCTTCTGCCTTGTTTGAAGCAAGGGACTGCAATACCCACACCACTAAGCCTCAGATTGCTCTGGGGTCCTTGTTTGAGAACCAACTCTCCTGTTGTAAGTGACCCATTCTGTATTATCTGCCGTGGCACTTAGATACTGCTGCTGCTGTGCCTCTGAGCATGCATGAGTAGATCGATGGTCTTAATCCATTATCTAATAGGAGAAGAAAGTGTGCAGGAGTGTCTTTTACAGTGATTTAGCTCATCTCAGTCAAAGTTGCTTATCGTTGAGCAACTTACAGGAGTCACAGGGTAATTTTCCTGATGTCATGCCATTATTGATCCCCCCTGAAACCTGTTTATACTGTGTAATTCGCTTTCAGTAACAGACCTCTCTGTAAAATGATGCTTGGAACTGGAAGTTCTCCTTTTGCTAATCGAGCTTTTGTTTTGTTTTCTTATTTGTGGTTGGTTTGGTTGGTCAGTTGTGATTTTAGTTGTTTGTTTGGGTTTCCCCCCCTCCTCCTAAAATATAGTTGGATATATTTAGAAATCCACGTCCAAGAGGACAGAAAGCATTCTGGAATGTCAAACTCATGGCTTGGAGTGAGAACCAAAACTGGAGAGAGAACACCCAGCAGAGTATTCAGGAAAGTGCTATTGTGGATGTGGGAAGATGCAGAAGAGAGCTCCTGTCACTGTTTTTCCCGAGGTGTTCTCATGGCATCACAAATCCATGAGAGCAAGGCAATTGCTTGAGTACTTTAGAGAACTTTAGAGAATGGAATAGGAGACCTTCAGATTCTACCCATTACCTTGTTTCTTGATGAGCCAAAGTCACCGCGGGAAGCAGAGCTTGCTGGAAGTAAGAAGTATTCCTGGCCCTGTCTGTGTGTTATGCCAAGTGTGGCTCTTGAATGCAGCAGCAATTCATCTCTGTGCTCAAATGCTACAGTTTTGCAGCCTGTCAGATTACATAAACTCTAACAGATGTGCTCTAATCGGTATGAGGTCTCCACCTAGGGCTTGGCAAGTGTCTGCTACAGAGAGCACTTCAGTTGCTCTAGCGTCTGCAGGAATGTGTTTTATTCCTTTTATTTTCTTTTCTCAAAGAGTTCCCCCCCCTGTAACTCTACTGGATTTTGGCCTGTACAGTTTTATGTTTTTCTCCTGTAAAGGAGGAAAAAACCAAACCTTCCTAAAAACCTGTATGCTGCTGCAGTGGTAGAGGTCATCTTCTGGATGTGCTGACTATTCATATCCTCCTACTGGTGTGCTTTGGTGCTGTCTTTTCCAGCCCACTGCTCTTTCCCACTCCCCAGGCTTTTCCTAGTGCAGGATGTTCTTTGTCCCCTACTAACAGTTGGTGGGATTTGAAGATATTTGAATCATCTCTTCCATGGGTGGTTTTGACTGATGCTCCTTCCAGCCCACCCTCACAGTAGCTTTATTTTGGACACTGTGTTGTTTGCCTCCACATCTTGGCTGGCGTGGGCTCTAGTTGCATAAATTCAAAAGCAAGATTGGTTTGATTTCTCCATTTTCAAGGTTTCTTTGAGCTTGAATTTGATTCAAGCTTATTTTTAATTTTACCTTCTGCTGCTATGAAGCAGAATAGCCTGAAAGTAGAATGGCTTGAAAATCAGCCTGGTGAAATACTCACTTAGGTGTCACAGCACTGAGTAAAGAGAACATCTATCAAAGTGAACATTGCTATTTCAGTGAACCTTGGATGTCATATCAAAGGGAAAAGGGTGCTAGAAAATGTCTTCTTTCTCATTTGGAATGATGAAACATGCATAATGAACCTGTTGCATAATAGATGTAGGCTAATGTAGGGGCAAGTAATTACAGTTAGTGCATAAATGACTACTCCATGTATCTAGATTACCTACAGAAATTACTGTGCTGCAGTGTTATTTGGGTTGCAAAAATCAAGTGTTTAGCAGTTACAAATGAAGAGAATTAAGGACTGTGCAGTTGTGATTCAGTCCTTTCTTTGCCTGGCCCTTACACTGAATTTGGATCTGGAAAACAACAAAAACCTCACTTAAGTGATCATATAATTAGAAACCAAATCACAATGTGTGATAACACGCTGCAGGGGAACAAACATACTGCAGCCACGCTGCCAATTTTATTCTGTCTTTCTTTTTTAGGACCACAGTCAAGATAAGAGAAATAGTAATTTTGGAAAGCCAAGTGTGAAGGGAATTTGCAGGCAGAGATTAAAGGTGCAGCTCTGGCTCCAGGTCTTTACCCTGGCAAAGTTCTTAGGTGATTACCTGAGGGCTGGGCCCTGGCATATGGCTGGGCTGCAAGAAGATTATCTAATCCCCGGAGGAGAAGACAGTGTGTATGTGTGTATATTTATATATGAGAGGTGAAACATTTTAATATGAGAGGTGGAATATTTTAAAATGCTTGTTTTGTGGAGCATGCAACAAGAGAATCACAAATTATTATGGTAGGTTGCAATGTATCTCGCACAAAGCACATAGCAGGGAGGACCGACTGGAAGAACAACCAAACTAACTGCTGGTGGGTGTAGAGAAAGCCTACAAGGAGTACTTCCTAACAGCAGATGCAGCCTCAGCTGGAAGGTTAGTCACTGCTTGACAGTTCTTCTCAGTACTTGTGTTTCAGTCACCTGAGTGCTCTAAATGATCTCAAGGCAGTAGTGATACTGGAGCTTTGGGGAAAAAGCATCAAAAAATCCAGTGCGTGTCAGAGGGCAGCCAGTCCTTAGGACTCCAACCCTTTGCCATGCCACACAGTTACTAAAATGTAGAGCCCGTGAGACAGCCTGTCTGTGAGCAGAGTCATTCAGTCAAAGGAATGCTCTGAAATGCTGGAAATTAGCAGATCCTTTTGATGACACATGAATTTCTGAAATGAGGGAACTACGGTGACTTGTCCCAATTTGTGCAGAAAATGCACACAAAGATTTACTGCAGCCACCAATAAAAACACTTTAGTTGGAGCCAGCATTTTTAGCCTGCTGTGGAGGAGAATTAAAGTGCTTCTTACCGGTCAGCAGAGCAAAAAAAAGAAGCAAACAAAACCCCCTTGCCCTTCCCCCCCCCGCTCCCTCCCAGCACAAACTTTTCAAGTCTTGCTGTGCTAAATACTGATCTCTGTGTATGTATCTTAGAAACAAAGCTTGTTGCTCTTAGTATCTGGTGCTTTAGCTTTGATGCCTCTCAAGGTCTCATTGGCCAGGAGGGCCAATGGCATCCTGGCCGGCATCAGGAATGGTGTGGCCAGCAGGAGCAGGGAGGTCATTCTGCCCCTGTACTCTGCACTGGTTAGACCACACCTTGAGTACTGTGTCCAGTTCTGGGCCCCCCAGTTTAGAAGGAACATCGAGATGCTTGAGCGTGTCCAGAGAAGGGCGAAGAGGCTGGTGAGAGGCCTCGAGCACAGCCCTATGAGGAGAGGCTGAGGGAGCTGGGATTGTTTAGCCTGGAGAAGAGGAGGCTCAGGGGAGACCTTATTGCTGTCTACAACTACCTGAGGGGTGGTTGTAGCCAGGAGGAGGTTGCTCTCTTATCTCAGGCAGCCAGCACCAGAACAAGAGGACACAGCCTCAAGCTGTGCCAGGGGAAATTTAGGCTTGAGGTGAGGAGAGAGTCATTGGCTACTGGAATGGGCTGCCCAGGGAGGTGGTGGAGTCGCCGTCCCTGGAGCTGTTCAAGGCAGGATTGGACGTGGCACTTGGTGCTATGGTCTAGCCTTGAGCTCTGTGGTAACAGGTTGGACTTGATGATCTGTGAGGTGTCTTCCAACCTTGGTGATACTGTGAAGGTTGTATCTGTGTAAAGTAGCAATAACGTTGGCTGTCAAGCACCAAAAAGGGTCCTGAGGAATATGCTGTGTTTGTAATAAGTTTTATTATGACTTTATTAAGTTGTAGATGTTATTATTTTCGTGATTTTTTTTTTTTGTTGTTTGGTACAGAATTTTAGGCTTTATATTGAGGTGATTGCTGTGGGATGTTGCCTCAGAAACCCTGCTGAAGGTGATTTCCACAGCAGTGCAGGTCCTTGTGAGGGTAGAGGAGGGGGAGAGCCTTGGGGCTGGTAGGGACTGTGTGGAGGCGCTGGCGTTGGTGACTTGGTGAGCACGGTGTGATAAGTGAAAGACTGATGTTATACAGAGAAGTAATTTTGGCACCTGAACTTACCCTCAGGCATTTGTTTTGAGCTACAGTCACTGAGAATGTGCCCTGGAGTTGTAAATATGCTCTGCTGGTGATCAAAGGACTTAGCTGAGCAACCTCTCCTGCTGATGTTTGTGTCAAGAGGAATCTCTTCTAAGTTTATAAACAGTAACTGGTAAACGAGATTTAGAAGTCTCCTAGTTAATTGTCAATAAATAACTAACAGAGAGGGAAAATACTTGACTAAACACAAGATGTTCCCTTCTGATGGCCATCCTTTCTTTTATCCTTTTTAAAGTGCCTGATTGTCCTTGCTGAGATGAGTAAAGGTAGAAGCAATTGTTCTGCCTAGCAGGATGTAGACTTCAAGACTTAATGATGTTCTGTACTCTCTTTATTTGCATTCTTCAGAAAAGTAAGAATATTTAAAGGGGAGAGGCAATGAGCTAGAAACTGATGTTCATTATCACAGAATCACAGAATGGTTTAGGCTGGAAGGGACCTCAAGGATCATCCAGCTCCAACCCCCTGCCATAGGCAGGGACACCTCCCACTAGAGCAGGCTGTTCAAGGCCTCATCCAGCCTGGCTTTAAACGCCTCCAGGGAGGAAGCATCCACAACCTCCCTGGGCAACCTGTTCCAGTGTCTTACCACCCTCACTGTAAAGAACTTCCTCCTAACATCCAGTCAGAATCTCCCCTCCTCCAGCTTAAACCCATTAGCCCTTGTCCTGACCTTACTAGACCGTGTAAATAGTCCCTCCCCAGCTTTCCTGTAGGCTCCCTTCAGATACTGGAAAGCCACTCTAAGGTCTCCTCGAAGCCTTCTCTTCTCCAGGCTGAAGAGCCCCAACTCTCTCAGCCTGTCCTCATAGCAGAGCTGCTGCAGCCCTCTGATCATCTTCGTGGCTCTCCTCTGGACTTGCTCCAGCAGTTCCATGTCCTTCTTGTGTTGGGGGCTCCAGAACTGCACACAGTACTCCAGGTGGGGTCTGAGGAGAGCAGAGTAAAGGGGGAGAATCAGGGGAAACAGGCTGCCTTCAGAATCTGTTGTTGATGCACAGTTTTTCAGAGCAATGCAAGTGGACAGCTGATTGAAAGAGTCTGATAGAAACTCCTGTCTGCTTTGGATCTGAAGGCTGGACCTTACTAACAACGTAATACTGTACAGAAGATGGCTTAAAAATGCTGTGCTGCAGATTTTCACAACTGAGAATACACTGAGAGGAAATTTTCCTTTCAATTTAGCCAAAATGATTCCTGATCATAAATTCAATGTGTTACGATCAAGCAATGCAGAGTGCTTGATGTCTGGATGCTCTTCTCGTAATTGGCTGAATGTGCAGCTAGGCTGCTGGTTGCTCAAGCCTCCAAGAACAGACAGCAGCAGTAGTGTGGCAGCTTTACTAATGAGATTTCGGCAGTGATATCAGTTGTGCCTCATTCCCTGCCTGCCTCCAGAGCACAAAACTACAACCCTGAGAGCTGAAGTGTTTGTGAAAGTCACTTTGGGGAATACTTTTTAAATACCTGCTTTGTGTAAGTTGTCTGATAATGTCCTAGAATAATATTTGTATCTGGTTTTCCCCATTCTCTGCCATAACTGCTGGTATGAATTATAGGTAACTGCTCGGTGGTTTTAGATTTAATCAAGTTTAAGCTCTGGTCAAATTGCACATCACATCTGAGGTTCCCAACATGAAGGAAAATGGGGTTGTGCTGAGTTGTGGAACTGTACAGAATTTACAGCACATTTATTGTCTCTGCTTGTAGAGTCTGGATTTTTTTTTTGCTGCTGTTTTGGCTGTCTAGTCTTGGAAGTATTTTGATTTATCTGCAGAGCTCCTATAGATTATTAAGAGTACAGTATGTAATGCAGCAGTTACTCAAGACTTCCTATATTAAAGGAATCTTTGTTTATGCCACAAGGATTCATTCATCAACTCCCCCCCCCAGCCTGCAAAACATTTTGGAAAAGTGTTTGCCTTGTTAACTCTTAGTATCCAGATCTGTGAGTGTATATGAAGCGACAGCTACAGGAGATTAAGATGCTGATAAGTTGCTGACCTGTCCCTTTGTGATGGTTTGGGTGTTACTCCCTCCCCCCCTTGTGAAAATCGCCCAGACTAGACTGAGCTGCTGGAAATTTAAGAATGAAGCTATATATTAACAGCTTAGCACAATATACAAGCAGATATTTACAATATCTACAGCTATAGACAGAAATATACAAGGTAAAAAGTAATACAGAAACACAACAGCCCTCCCAGAAACCAGAGTCCCCAGGAGGGGCTCCCAACCACCCTTCCACCTTCTCCCTACTCCTCTACCTTACCCCAGACTTTGCCTTGCATTCAAAGTGAGTTTGGAGGGTCAGACAAGGGGGTTGGGAAGCAGATGGATTAGTTAGGCATCATGTTAGAGAGAGAAGTTCATGCAGCCCCAGAGCCCAAGGGCAACTCCCTCATATATGTTTATAGAATAGAATAGAATCAATCAGGTTGGAAGAGACCTCCAAGATCATCCAGTCCAACCTAGCACCCAGCCCTGTCCAGTCAACCAGACCATGGCACTAAGTGCCTCATCCAGTCTTTTCCTGAACACCTCCAGGGATGGTGACTCCACCACCTCCCTGGGCAGCCCATTCCAATGCCAGTCACTTTCTCTGCCAACAACTTCCTCCTAACATCCAGCCTATATTTCCCCTGGCACAACTTGAGGCTGTGTCCCCTTGTCCTGTTGCTGGTTGTCTGGCAGAAGAGACCAACCCCACCTGGCTACAACCTCCCTTCATGTAGTTGCCGACAGCAATGAGGTCACCCCTGAGCCTCCTCTTCTCCAGGCTAAACACCCCCAGCTCCCTCAGCCTCTCTTCATAGTGTTTGTATTCCAGGCCCCTCACCAGCTTTGTTGCCCTTCTCTGGACACATTCCAGCACCTCAACATCTCTCTTGAATTGAGGAGCCCAGAACTGGACACAGTACTCAAGGTGTGGCCTGACCAGTGTTAAGTACAGGGGCAGAATAACATGTTCTTGTTTTTTTACACATCTCAGCAAGCCTACGAGTGAAGCAGACATCACCATTGTTTCCTTTTCACAGCCTGTAATCTAATTCTTCTCACCAAAACATTGTAGCTAGCTTCAAACTAGCACACCCTTTCGGGGATTCTCTTTCCAATGGTGTTTTAACCATTGATAAGTTCCTACAAGTCTTTGGCATTAAAGTTGTGCCTGCTGAAAACTGGTAAGAGGCTTTATGAAATGCATCCCTTTAATTTGAGCTTTGTTTATAAGTTGATTAATTTACTAAGATAATCTGGTTGGTTTAAGGTGATGTAGGCTGTGTAAGAAGAACAGCAAGACCAAGGGGCCACTGTCCTCTTGTGGAGCTTATGCATTTCCTTCCGTGGAAGTGACTAGTTCCCTCCATGGAAGTGACTAGTTCCTGTAGCACAAGTCCAGGATGGTGATGGCATGAGTGGCATCCTGTTCTTCATCGCTTTTAATAGTTGTACTTCTTTTAGGGACCCCTGCTGAATTCCTTGCATCAGGTCTTACGTTTGTCATTGCTTATTCCAAAGGTGTTAAAGACCATTAATTACATTAAAAAATGCTAGATGTAGTTCACAGCAGGTTAAAGTGGAGATGCATTTGATCTCTCTCTAGTGATGGCTCTTCAAGAGGTGGATTGAACATGTCTGAATATATTCATGGCATGGCTCCATGTGGGGTGTGTACATGAGGCGCAGATTCGTGTGAACAAAGACTGTGTGACCTCAAGTCCTGACAATTGTGTGAGAGGCCTTGACATAAAATGTGTGTCCTGTTGGAGAGCTTTCATCTCGTGGGACTTTTCCAAACATCCCACGGATGGGAATGTATTTCAGACATTCCAACTGGCTGGATTCAGGCTAGTGGAAAATGGTGCTCTAAAACCCCTTATCTTTTAGGTTGGATCGAAAGGTGAAGTTCTGTTTTCCAAGTTACCTCTGCAAAAACTGAGGTTGTCCAGAACTAATCCATCTTCTCCTGCAATCTTTCTAAATGTCACATCTCTTTCTCCTCTTCTCTTTTCCTGTAAGAAAACAAACAAAAGTAATCTTGGGTTACTTACCTGTGTATCTGAGAGCAATCAGGAAAGGTTTAGGTTGGATATTAGGAAGCACTTCCTCATGGAAGGTGTGATTAGCCACTGGAATGGACTGTCCAGGGAGGTGGTGGAGTCACCATCCCTGGAGGTCTTCAAGAAAAGGTTGGATGTGACACTTGGTGGCATGGTTTGGTCCTGATGTCCTGGTGTTAGGTTATAGGCTGGATTTGATTATTTCAGAGGTATTTTCCAGCCTCAAGGATTCTGTAATCTTAATTTTCCAGCTCTGATGCCCCTTTAGAAATAGCATGCACCCCAAATCTTTGATTTAAAATGACACAAACACCCTTCTCTCACCTGCCCCAGATGCACTCCCCACATTCACAGTTTTCCAGAGGAGAAAATAAACTTTGCAATGAATTCTGCACTGGGATGTTTTGGATCAGGTCTAAGCTAGTAACGGGGCTGTTGGATCCCGTGACGGCGACTCCTCTAAAGCCTCCTTTGTCTGCTGTTTTAGCGTTATCCTCCAAGACACGTTTGTTTATTATTTTATCTTTCTAAAATGCAACTTTCCCTCCTCCTCCTGGTGCGGAATGCCTGCCAGTACTTGGTCATCTGTGACCCTCAGCTGCTGCTGCTCTGAGGAATGTGCGCTCGGTTCCAGCGGCGGTGACTGGCTGCGGCTGCGGTCCTCTGATGTGCTCTCTGCGTGTTCGTGTGGGTGGCGGAGGAGCTGGCGGGGAGAGGCGCAGGACTCCGTCATGAGAAGAGCTCTCTGGTGACTGCACAAGAGCTTTCTGGGAACTTGAACTTGCTCAGGCTGGACGCTAATATCCTGGCCTGGATTCAAGACGATATTTTAGTTCTTGCTGAGAGCAGCAGCTGGTCAGTGCACAGAAGCCAAAGCCTGTTGGCTCGCCCGGGACAGCAGGCAGGGGTGTCACATGCTGCCCGCATATCTCTTGTAGCGCTGTAAACTCGCAGAATTTTTAGATCCAGACCACGTCACTAATAATTGGGTCCTGGAATTCCTACAAATAGCTTCTTGCATCTGGACCTGACCTTCAACGAGACCATTTATCAGAATTATTTCTGTAGCAGTTAGAGATTCATCCTGGAAATGCTCTACCTTGAAGCGTTGTTGCCTTGGTGTGCATTCCCTGCTGCCTCCTGGCTGGCTGCTGTTGGACTACAACAGGGTTGGACTTGATGATCTATGAGGTCTCTTCCAACCTTGGTGATACTGTGACAAGGTGGCACTTCCAAGCAGTTTTAGGACTCTCTGATACGGGCAGCTTGAAAACCAGAAAGCAGGGCTGACACCCATCCTCCTGGTCTGAATTTTTCTCACAGTAGCTCCTTATCAGGACTAGTGATTTCTTTCATGGTAATCCAGTAATTCTTCTGTGGTAATTATGAAGTCCTAAGAAAACAATTTATTAATTAAAAAAAAAAAAAGTGTGTGGGGGGAGGGCAAGAACAACAAAGGATCTATAATTTCTGTGGCCCTGAAATGTCAGTGTTGAAAGGCTTATGGTTCTCAGAATGGTTGAATGATTCAGAGGAAGTAAAGAGCAAGAAGAGCTAGATAGAAACACTTAGAAATTGCCAGCAGTGTGCCCAGGTGGCCAAGAGAGCCAATGGCATCCTGGCCTGGATCAGGAACAGTGTGGCCAGTAGGATGAGGGAGGTTATTCTGCCCCTGTACTCAACACTGGTCAGGTCACACCTTGAGTACTGTGTCCAGTTCTGGGCTCCTTAATTCAAGAGAGATGTTGAGGTGCTGGAAGGTGTCCAGAGAAGGGCAACAAGGCTGGTGAAGGGCCTGGAACACAAACCCTATGAGGAGANTTGTATTCTATTCTAAATAAAAAGTTCCTCTGCAGAACTCCTGTTGGCCCCAGTGGCTGCTAGCTCCCCTTCAGCTTGTTCAGCTCAAAGAGGAGAATCTATATTTGGTAAAGCAAATGTGTGTGAAGTCTGTATAAAAACATTTTGTCTGGCACACTTTGGATGTGTTCTTAAGATCTGGGAAGTCGATGGACAGGCACTGTAGAAACGTGATTGATAGCCTGTTTTTGTAATAGGACATTACATACTTGTCATGGGCTAATGAGTGATAACCTCTTACTACCTGGACTGCTCCTGGCAGGTCATTCTTTGTCCTAGTCTTGGCACCTGTGGTGCTATTGCAACACCCCTGAGGTTAAGGTTCTCAGGCTTTTGACCTTCCTGAACACTGTGTAAGAGCACCACACTTGAGAAGGGCTGGGGAATCCCTTATGGGACAGAGTGGGTTTGGCTCTTACTGTGTGCTTCTGCCAATGTTTCTGGATGGTTTGGGTTATCTGTTGATGGCAGCAAATACCTCCAACAAGATGTGAGCTGAAAAAGTTGGGGTTGTTCAGTCTGGAGAAGAGGAGGCTCCCAGGTGATCTTATTGTGGCCTTTCAGTATCTGAAGGGGGCCTACAAAATAGCTGGGGAAGGACTTTTCAGGATATCAGGGAGTGACAGGACTAGGGGGAATGGAGCGAAGCTGGAGATGGGTTGGTTCAGGCTGGACAAGAGGAGGAAGTTCTTCACCATGAGTGTGGTGAGAGCCTGGAATGGGTTGCCCAAGGAGGTGGTTGAGGCCCTATCCCTGGAGGTGTTTAAGGCCAGGCTGGATGGTGCTCTGGCCAGGCTTATCTAGGGTAGGGTGTCCCTGCCCATGGCAAGGGGGTTGGAACTAGACAATCCTTGTGGTCCCTTCCAACCTGACTGATTCTATGATTCTATGTGCCAACAGACCACCAAGAGCGTTGTGTAGTGCTGTGTAGCCCCAGAAGTTGCCCAAGGCTCTGCAGCTTTAGCAGCTAATACCACCTTGCTGGCTTGCCTTGGCTCTGCAGCTCTCTAGTCTTCAGGTGACAGCCAATGGAGAGAAAAGCATCAGAACTCCTTGTCAGTGTTTTATTTTGCTTGATGCAACTGGGGTCTCCTTTGTCTGTGATGGCATCTCAAGAAATACCAAGTTGCCTGAAAGGGTACTTGTAATATGATAATAGAGGTGAGGAGCAAACCTTTCCATCTGCCAGTGTGGTGGGGGTAGAAAGTGTGGTACAGGTTATCTGTAATGTGACCTGACACGGCCACCACTGCAACTAAACATAGTTTGATATCCTCTGCACCTGTCAGCCTGCTTGTTACTGTGCCCATTTTGAGTGGTGTATCAAAACCTAGACCATTACCTGGAGTTAGCTCCCAGATCCCTGCAATGTCTCTGGCTTGCCTTTTAAAGTTTTACTAGTGTAAAACTATTTAAACCTCATGGAGGATCTGTCCTTTGAGACATTTGGCAGTTGGGGAGGTAGTCAACCTCTGTTCCTTCTGTTGTCCCACAGAGCTTTCATTTCACTAGTGCCTTGGGGTGCTTCTGACATTGAGCTTTACTGATGCATCTCCAACATGCAGCAATAACACAGCAGACACATCTCTTGCCCTGGAACAGTTTGCCCTGAAAGTATGGGTGCATTGCATCTGATGATTTTTTTTTTTTTCCCTTCTCATCAAGGTTTTGCAGAATCAGTGTAGGGATTCATCTCAGTCACAGAAAATTGCTGAGCAGCAGTATCATCAGTTGTTTGGTTTTTTCTTTTTTCTTTTTTTTTGAGATTAATAATAGAATGCCCAAATGGCTCTGATGTTAATGATGATCTATCAGTTTGAAATACTAGAAATGCCACATATTGTAAAAATGAGCTCAGAGTCAATGCTTCAGTTTCCTACAATTCTATTGTCATGTCAGACAAACCCCAGAGAGTGGTGGTGAATGGTGCCACATCCAGCTGGCGGCCGGTCACTAGTGGTGTCCCTCAGGGATCAGTGCTGGGCCCCATCCTCTTTAACATCTTCATAGATGATCTGGATGAGGGCAT